>JBAMCP010000066.1:0-29728 GCA_037075105.1 Lissocephala sabroskyi | reverse complement strand
CACGTGGAGACAAACAGATGTGGCCCATGCAGAGGCAAGTGAGCTGTCGTTGGGGGCAGCGAGGGGTTAATGCTCCGGCCGCGGGCACCCGAGCGAGCAATTAAGGAGGAGGAACATAGTAATTTCAATTTCCAATCATCTGGCTTTTTTTTAAAGCCACTAACGGTGAATTCAAAAGGATTTAAAAGCATTCTCACTCCGGCAATTCAGAAAATTTACGGGCGAGGCTTTGATCTTCCCAAGCTTCCATAATTGCAAATCAAAGATAAGAATTTTTATACGCTAAAATGCTATTCGAGTCTAGGAAGTTGGCTTGCTACTGAAGATCCATGCCAAGATTTAGAGGCATTAATAAACCCGACACAGATTCCAAAACGTCTTCAAAAGCAATTCAACCTCTCGGTAAATTCAGGAGTATTTCTTCGATCTCCCGCTCACTCATTTCTTTAAGCCCCGAAGAACCATATTTTCAACTGATTTGGATTTTTAAGATTCTAGAGAGCTTCGGGCCATTCTTTTCCTAGAAAAACTTCCAAATATTTGATCGTCAATTTAAACAGATCTCAAAATATCTAGATCCTGACCCTTAGCCAATAAGCATTTGGTAATTGATGGGATATTTTTATCGAAAGACTACCAAAAAAAATTAATTTTCTTTGAGGTTCTAACAGGGATTAAAAAAAAGAACTCCCAGGTCTTAAATTAACCACGGTTTCCTTCTTCTTTCCCACATTAAGCCCACCGGAGATAACAAATTTGTCTGTACCTTTCCAGACATTTTTTATACAGAAAGAGGTTTTAAATCCCTTAAGCTTAAATTTAAAATTGTTTAATTAATTTATGCAACGGTGTTGAATGCTGTCTATGGAAAGACTTCAGGTTGCTTTGATCTTTACCTTTATCTGCTTAACCAGAGAGTCCCTTTCCCTGGAATCCTTCAATTAACTTCACCGCCTGCCCCCAACTCAAATGCATAACCCGGCAGGACTTTCCGCCTACTTTAAAAACCTACGCAGCGTTCCCTTTATGATATTAACGACCCTAGGAACCTGAGCATCAGCCCGAAAGCCTACCAGATGGCGGACCGCCTCCTCCTCCCCTCGCTGCTCATTGTGGTGTGTTTATGTTTGGCTAGCAAATACGGCAATTCGGAAAACATATACCCCCAATCAGGGAATCACACACACACACACACGCACACTCGTAGGTACGCACAGACAATGTTTATTTTGATTTGTCCACACACGTGCTGGCCGTCCGTTGAATGCCGTCCTCGATGGGATTTGAGTGATACGAGTTTGGGTTATCTGAAGACTGCCATGCATTTCACTTATCTACGCATCGTTCGGTTGGGGTCCGGGGGCAGTCATCGCCGCAGGCAGGCCGTCCGCAGTCACCATCACCGCATTTGCCCGAAGTCCTGGTCCATAATTTTGTTTATTTAATTTTTATGTCATGTGCCGTTCATCGTCGTTTGGCTCGTACGTCAGGCCAACAAACAAGACGCCGAGAGCGGGTGAGAGGGCGAGGAGTGTTGTCGGACAGTTGGACAGAATTGCTAGTTGCAGTCTCCGTCTCTCGGTTAATGTGCCCATCTCTTTCTGCCTTGGGCATAAAGTTGTCATGGCTCAGTTGTTTGATTGCCTCTGCTCGCCTGCATTGGCCCCCAGGCGTCGGCCATCCCCCAGCCCGGCCCCGCCCTCGTCTTCGGTTCTCCTCCGAGGAAGAAGTATTCCCCAGTCGCCAGTCGCTCCTCTGCTTGTTATTCTTCAATACAAAAACGCACACACTCACCCACTCGGCCGCGCACTCACTCATTCGCTCAACGAGACCTCCACCGACATCGACAGACAATTTTATTTTCATTTTCCATTTGGTGTTTCCATACTCTGCTTTTGGGTTAGGAAACAAGTGGACACTATGAGTTTGGAAAAGGTGTTGATAATTCGAAGAATTCTTCAAGCTTTGCCCTAAAAACTGAGCAGTTCTTAAAGCGGAAAGGTTTGGTATAAAAAATTTCATATACAGGATATTGGATTTTTGGATAAAGAGGAGAAAAGAGGAGCCGAGCTTAAAGGGACCCAAACAACCGACTTGAAACTCTTTAAAAGTGAGGAAAATAAAGAAGTGTTCCCAACATAGAAGAATGAAAAGTTTAAAGTTATAATTTGAAAAAGTCAAAGATTTCTTCGTCGCTTTCTTCATACTGAATCCCTGCCAAGTTTGTTGAATGATAAAATATCTAAAGGCGACAGACAACCACAGATATACAGGAATTTAAGATCTTCTTTCTGGATCTCCAATACCTCCTCCTGGATCTCTCTCTGCCCTTAGAAGAAGAGTATATTCTCGTCTAAAGATTTGGTTGTTTGGGTGGCTTTCTTTTTTGTCTTCCTTTGACTTTTTCTAATTTTAAAATCGTCTTCGAAAAGTTGTCTGGCCTGAGCCTGGGACTGGGCATGGTCGTTGTTTACGGAAGTTTTTTTTTATGTGCCATCGTCGTGGCCGTCGTCGACTCTGAGTGCATTGCCATGTTGGCGGCCAGTCGCTTTCGGCAACGGATTCCCCGCCGCACCCAACCATCCGACTGGATGCTCTCCCATTCCCCGGGATTCTTTGTATCTTGGCGATGGCTTGGCCAGTCAACTTGCTGTTCAAGTCAATGTCGTCGCCGGAGAACCTTAATTTCAAATCTATTAGACGGAGCGACGGATCGACCGAACGACAACGACCACAGCGATGGGGTTGCTGGCTGGTGCACATCGTTTGTTATTAATTGATTTCCTTATTAAGTTGGACGGCCAACTGGTTGGCCATGGCAAGTGCAGTTCGCTGTAGTTTGGTTAATTAGAATGTGATTATAATTAGTCTGGCGGAATGAGCCGGCAGCCGAGTAGAAAAACTGCCCGGACGGAGACTGACAGTGACAACGGGTCGAGGTGACGCCCCAAAACTTTCGGCTCGCCGTTCCCTGGGGGAATTTATGGCTAAACTTCTTCACCTGCTGCCGCCATTCAGTCAGGCCAGTCCACGGCCATCGCTGGAACTCTGGACAGATTTTATGCAAATGTTTTTTTCCGTTTCCGGGCTAAACTTCAAATAACACCGCCCCACCCTGTCCTGCCCTGTCCGGCCCTGTCCTGGCCCGGGCTGGCAGTCTTCACGGCTCGGTGGGGCAATCAAGCGTCGCTTGGACAGCTAAATCAGCGCCACATCACTTAAGTCAATGGGTCTCTGGGAGACGCGGGAGTCGGGGGCACTACACACTTTCAATGTTGGTCAACGTGGCAGCGGCAGCGGCGGCGGCGGTCAGATGATTGCGGTTTTTCCTTTGCTCTTTGATTGTTGCCGGCCTGGGATGCTCCTGCCCCCAGCCCGGCAGTCTGGTAACGCAACACTTAAGTATTCAGTGGCATAAGCGCTGTGGAAATGGCACAAGTGTAAGGCGATACGCTGAGGAGCGGCCTGGGCTGGGGGAACGAAGGTCTTCAAGAGCCTGCTGATTGGATTCTTCAGGCACTTCGAAATTATTATGATATTTCAAATGCACTCTCCCTGGTGGCTCTTTAATGTTGTTCTCCAGACAGGCCGGCGACTTTCTTATCCCAAATTATGCAAAACGAAAAGCAGAAAACTTTACAAGGTACTTGGGATTAAATGTCCCGCCACAGATCATTAAATGGACTCTAAACGAGGACAGCAATGCGGAGGCCTGCGTGGTTTTCCACAAAGTCTTTACATTTTTGAGACTGGTTGGCATTCAGAAAGATACTTGAGGAAAGGAATAGGAATATTGGAAAAGAAGTCTTTAAATTCGTTTACCAATAAATCCTTAAAAATTCTAAGTTGATAATTAAATAGCCAATTTTATGGTGGCAAATATTAGAATTTATTGATTGAATTGATTTAAATTTAATTAGAAATTAGAGGGTTTTAATTTCATTATTTGTCGATACCCCTAAGTTACCCTTTAAATTTCCTAAGACATCTAAAAGTCAGAGCATTTTTCCTAGTCCATAAGAAAGTATTTAAAAAATACCTTAAAATCTCTCTTTAAATTTTTCCAAACATATGAAAGGCCGAGGATTTTGTCCCAGTCCCTGAGAAAGTATTTTGAATCTAGCTTAAAGATCTCTCTATTAATTTCCCAATCTGAAAGTCAGGCCATTTTTCCGAGTCCCTGAGAAAGTATTTTAAAGACACCTAAAAAATCTCGACTTCTCCTTATCTCCACCCGGAAGAACGTCTATTTTTTTCCCCTTCTGAGGGATTACCAGAGGTCCCAGGGGTTTGGAGGGGAGAGTCCCCGGGTTTGGGTTGGGGTTAAGCTGCTTCGCTTGTTTGATGGGAAAAAGTAAAAAAAAGTGCTGAGGGGTTTTGAGTTTTCATGTCGCCTACGAAATGGCCACTTGGCCCGACCGTTCAATGAACTTGGCTTTGATTAATAATAAATGCACCGACCATATTGCCGGGGGGATGGGGGGACGCCACAATTGCAGGCTGATTAGCATTTTTGCGCCGCCTCTCGTCGTTATAATAAAAAGAATTTTCGTATATAAAAAAACACACACACACACATTCAACCCAAGCGAAATGCAATTTAAATTTTAATGCGCTGCCTTTTAGCATTTTTTTTTCGCACACTCTGAGAACCGTCGCGTCAGAGGGGCCGCGGGGGAGGGGCGAGGGCCTCATGTGCGGAGCATGCAATTTTTGTTTCGATTGTTGCTGCTGCTGCTGTTGGTGTTGCCGCCCTGGAGCCAATCGTTTTCCATGGGCCACCGTCTCGTGCCAGGCGACTGGTTAAGCAATCGAGCCGCGTTCCCTGCAGCGCTGCCGGCTTGCACGCATTTCGATTTTGTTGTTCTTTTTTTTTTGCATACGTTGGTAAATTTAATTTATTTTTTTATGTTTTTTGTGGCTGGCAGTCTGGCCGAAATGACAAAGGCCGCACTACCAGCAGACTCATTAAATGGCCTGGTTAAAATGTATCTCGAAGATACTTTCAAATCTCCAGCTGATAATCGCCAGGCAGTCAATGTAATGAGGTGCGTACCCAGCCAAAACGAGAACCCAAAGTCCAAGAATCCCCAAGAAAATAAAGCCTTCTACAGGGTTAAGGGGAAAAAGGAGTATATAAATAATTTCAGGGCACACGCAAGACAGTTTAAGTGGCCAAGTTTCGAAGACCACTGAGAGTTACCAAATGTTGAAAATGGAAAATATAATCCCCACTTTCTTTATACGAAATTCATTAGCTGGTCAGGGGCCGATAAGGAATTCCCAGCCTTTCCTTTGCCTATAAATGTCCAATTTAAATTTATGACAACTTTAGTTTTATCCCCTGAAAAGAAGCGCCCACTCAAAAAAAACCTCATTAAATAAATTTCAGAAATTTTTGTTATGCTTCTGGAAGGCTGATGAGGGGTTTGTTAAAATACTCCTGTGATTTTTATCAGCAACTCAGCAACAAAAAATGTATAAAAATAATGGTCATAAATTAAAGATAAAGTCGCGCAAAAAGCATAACAAACGTTTGCATTTCCGGTTAATAAAATAGAAATGCACCGTTAATGGCGAGGAGGAAGCGCTCACACGCACCTACCAAAGGCCCCACCCCTCTCCCCCCCGCTCCATCCACAGGTTCTCGCCCAGTCCCCTGGGCATTTGCCCAGCGACGCGATGTGCTTATAAATATGCATAAGTTGGCTGAATGGCCCGCAGTCCGCGACCAAAGCGACCAACTGGTTGCAGCACACAGAGAGGTGTGTGTGCGAGTGTGTGTGTGTGAGGTTTTGTATAAATATAAATGAAATCAAATGAAATTAGATAGGAAAAATGCAGCCACAAAATTTATAACAACGACAAGACAACTCAACTCAACTGAACTCACCGCCCGGCCGGGCAACTAAATTAATTTAAGCAGCGCAGTAAACTAGAAAATTTCACGTGCTTCCATAGGCTTCCTAGTTTCCTCTGAGTGTGTGTGAAAGAAACGGTGGGGAGGGTAGAAGAATCGCCCGGTTCTTGGCTAATTATTCATTCATGACATGTTGAATGCACACCACCAGCACGGGGACTGCACTGCCGCCGCTGCTCCAACACTCCCCAGAAAGCCCCATGAAAAGCCCCGGTGAGCATTATTCACAAAGTTGGCAGTTGGCTTGGCAAGCGCACTTGTGCTAAAGTATCTGACAGATGCGCGAGTGCCGGGGGGTGGGCAGAGCGGCTACTGCAACTTTGTGGCGTCTCCGTTGTCCGTTTGTAAAGAGCATTAAAGCGTCAACATGGGCACGTTCATCAAGGGGTCGGCTGGCAGCCCGACAGGCTGGCCCAAACCGGCCAGAAGGAGCGCGGCCGACGACTCGGCTAATAGCCTGTTTTGCCATCGCTACAAATTAACTTTGGCTCCGTCCTGCCGGCCTCCCTACGCTGGGAAATTACACTATTTTTCACTCGCTGGTCGGCCAAGGCGTCGTCTCTGTCGCCGTCTCTGTCGCCGTCGTCGGGCTTGTCGTCTTCGGCGTGTGAAATATGCAAAAAGCACAAAAACGGATGCGTTTTCAGTTGCAATCCGCCAGGGTTGTCGTCTGTGTGAGAAATTCGCCGGGACCAGGAAATATTACCAACGTACAGGAAGTGCTTGTCTGTTCCTCCCCCTCCCCCTCCGCCCCCTTCAGAGATCTAGGCTAAGGATAAGCGGCGCTTAAAGTCGCACATTTAGTGACAGTTTGCTGGATTCACTGCGTCGACATTCCCGTTGACACGACACTCGTCTCATGTGATTAATAAGCCCCGACGAGGGCAGAAGCAACTGCAGCTGCAGTCAGAGTTTCTGGGCCAACCAACCGCCCCAGACTACGCTCCTGGCTTGTTGCGGTGATTGGCCAAATCCAGCCAAAGATTAAGCGATTCGCTTGTCTATTTTGGGGCTATGAAAAAGCCATGAGTGTGGGTGGAAGGGCCTGAGAGATCAGCGAGTTAGCCAAACGATGGGGGATTATAAAGATAAAAGAATATGGTCTGTCGGATGGGCGGGATTTCTGCTAGTCTTCTTCTTCCCGTTCCAATTACCGTTGACCAGCCTTCACCTTGTCTGCCGTTGTATTCGATAAACCAATCAATCGATTAGATTGGCATGCCTTGACGGTCAGACAAAGTCTATCAAATACCGCACAACATAAATATTTCACACGTTCCCCCCAGCCACCCCCTGGGCCAGAAGCAACCAACAAACTCAGCCGTCGAGGGGCCAGAAGCAAAGAAGACAATAAAACTGGGCGAACTGTCAACGTTTACATAAATTTGCCTGGCTGTCTATCAATAAATCTTAATAAAAATAAATTTATACCATTTTGTACGACCACCGAGCACTCACCAACACCAACACACACACACACCAACACACAAAGTGTCGCCTCAAGACTACCTCAATACGGGTTTGACCAAATGAACGGAGCAGCAGAGTTGTCAGGGGGGGCAGGGTTACCAGGGGGCTCGCCAGGTGCGGGGCGGCCACAAGCAAGAATAACAAGTGTGCGAAGTAGAAAAGAGCGAACCAGCGAGAGCGAGAACAACGAGAGGGGCAGGGCGGGCGCGAGCGAGAACCGTTTTACATATTTTAGCATATCGCGAGCGCCTGCACGCTTATCTGTCGTCTTGCTCAATTATTACGAAAGCTTTTTTGTTGTAGTTCATTAGCACTTGTGCGTGGCTTCCCCCCTCACCCCCCTCGGGGTTCCATAACCGCCAACCGACCTCCCGCAAACACTTCGCGGCGAATCTCATTCTTTTCTTGTTTCTTTTATTCGCTTGGGGAATTTGTTGTTACAATTCTTTTTTTTTCTCTCTTTCTGCTTGTTTCTTTTTTTTGCAATCAATTTGAAAGTGAATTTATAATTGGATTGCTTGAGTAGCAAGCAATGTTGTCATTAATTAATGTGGGAAGCTGTTTCTGCTCAGCTGGAATTGGAAATCGATATTTAATAGCCCACGGGCTTGTAATCCTCCATCAGAAAACACAAAGCTTACTTACGAAAAAAAGGTGTTAAAATGTCGTTAAATAATTGGGTAATTCATAAGCTCAAATCCCGTAACAAGGTCAGTTATGGAACCACAATTACCCAAGCCAGTTGGTCTCAAGAACTCAGCAATTTCCGTAACACAAATTGCTCTTAAAAGAGAAATTAGTTATTTCTTTATTATAAAACCTCTAAAATTATTTTCAGAAGCACACAATATTGAAATATAGGGAATTCATTGGGGACCACAACATCCGACTTCTGAGACGGGGAATATTTGATAAGATTTTAAAGCCAACAAAATATTCTTTAGGGTTCTTGGAATTTGTATTTGATTGGGGCTGGGAAATCCCTTCGGACTGCCACTTCCGGATTGGAAGATTTGCATTCCTCGAATTTAAATTAACTAATTTGTTGCCAATTTGTTAGTTGAATATTTTATGCACTTAATTTGATGTGTCATTGAAATTGGCTGACTGCTGTCATCGACAGATTTGAGATTTGTGGGCGGAAATTGTGCATTGAAAAGAAAATCATTAGTGGGCGGGGAGTGCGACTGAATGACTTGGCAAATGGACAAGCTCAAGGTGACGTGTTTCCGACTCTGAAATGAGAATTTTAAAGACCTATTAAACTTCCCACCGATCGCCAGAGACAAAGAACTTTAATGAGGAAAGTTTTTAAGTCATTTCTGCTGAGTTTTTAAAATTATATCGCCCACAAGCTGTCCACGTAATTTCATCTCTAATTAATTTTGTCTCTGGAAATTTACGTCACCCACATCTCATCAATCTCTCACACACACACGCTCTTTGGTTGTTCTGTTCCTCTTTTATTTTTTCGTTTCCCATTAATTTTATCAGCATTGTGCATTTCAAGTTGCATTCCAGGAACCCAACTTGTTCTCGGCCTTCTGCATTCTCAAATGACTCAGCGCGCTGGCGAGACCTTTTTGGGGCCAAGGGTTTCATATCCAAATCGAACGCGATTGCTGGAAGCTGCGAAATTTTGAAAACCCAAGGAGAAGGAATTCCAAACAATCCCTTGGAAATTGCATTCGGCTCTAGGAGCTCTCGAGCTTAATTTATGCATTCAATTCACACGGGGCCCGGCCTGCCTGGCCAGCATTTAAATCAAACTGAAAGCGCATGGCTCACACTAATTAAACACACTGGCCGGCCAGGCCGACAGTCTGGCGGGGCCAGTCAGCCGGCGGCGCTCAAAAAAAGAAAAAAAAACCTATTAAAAAGCAAAACGCCAAGCCGCCGACCTGCCCCTGCCAGTTTCACTCGGCCGAATCGCTGGCGTGTCCGCCGATTCGACAACTATGAATTTCTAAGATACAAATACGCAGATACACGCTCTCCTGTCAGCAACAGCAGCCGCACGAATGCAGACCCCCAACCCCAATCCCGGCCCCAACCTCGGCGACGACACATAAATGCACGCGGTGCGGTAGTCGTCAGCGTTGCGAATTCAAAAAATTACTATGGTAAATGTAAGGCAAGTTGGCGTGGCCGGCCGGCGGTGGGAAACCAGTTAAGAGCCAAATTAACATGGACAAATATAACAACTTTGGGTTGTCTTTGGATTCGTTGCTGGCCGGGTGAACTTCCTGGTCGCCACCCCTGGCCGAGAGTTTTATTTTTAGTCTTTCTTCTTGGCCGTTGTCGGTTGTCTTTCATTATGCAAAGTGAAGATCTCTCAAAAACCTATTTTATGCTTTATAAGACTCTTTTTATATCTATAAATCGATTCTCCAAAGCTAATCAACGAAAGTAATCGAATTATATGGTCAGAAATTTGGGCTTTTATAATCCTAACTGACATTGATATGATTATAAGAGAGAGAAGAAGAAAAGATCAAACAAGCCTTTCCGAAGGTTCGAAATATAGAAGTCTACAATTAAATGAGTTTTATAAGAATTGAAAGCTTGAGGAAGATTAAAACTTAGAAGAGGCTGAGGCGGGGAATAATTAGATTTCATATAGAAATCCTTAATTTTAGGAAGTTTTTGCTCTCAATTCCGATAGGAATCCCAAGAAAGCCAAGAAAAGAAACCTTCAAGTGTTTGTCTTTAATCTCAAGGTTCCTAACTTTGTGGCCCGCGAGCTAAGTTATTTCGGCTGGTGTTCCAGGAAGTGTGTGGTAAATCATTTCTCAAAATATTCTTGGTTACATTCCGCACCAATTTCGACTTAATGACACGTTTACGTGCCTCGCAGCCCTGTAAATATGTGGGGATATTTACATAATCGTTTTTAAAGCCGACTCTTGGGATCATTAAGCTCGGAATGGTAATATCATTCGGATGGCCTGCAGTTACCCAAAGATTTAATTGATTCGGAGGTGTCACGACCGTTTGGCTGATTCAAGCCAAACTTTGATAGTCAGAAACTCTTTGGATTCCCGGGAATTTGTAATGGCGGCTTCCAGAGAAAACCCAGCAGCCGAAACACAAACAATGCGGTCTTTCGGCTGGTCTACGAACTCCGACCAGCTCATTTTCATAAGAAACATAAGACGGGGCATACAAGATGCCGAGGCGGAGTGGAGATACTCAAAATCCACATGCCCTTTTTTTGTTTTTGTGCATGTAAAGTGGAAGTTTGTAAAATGAAAAGTTCTTTGGCGCGGGGGGAGGTTCGTCTAAGTGTTCCCGAGAAACTGTCAACGGATTTGTCCGTCGCACACACAGAGCCACTGAAAGCAAAGTGCTAACTTAATTATTTAGCCGCCAACAACTTTTAACTCGGCTACAAAGAAAAGCCAAAGCCAATGCCAAAACCCAACGCCTTAAGTTGGAGGTTTTGGTTTGCTGCGTGTTTGTTTGTTTGGCTTTGTATTTTTTTTTTGTTGCTAAGTAGATTTATGCACGTCTAGTCTGAAATAATTTGAAACAAGTTTAAAAGGTATACAGTCAATCTGCAAGACCCAAACCCAGGCCCAGGCCCAGGTAGTAGGGCGTTGCAAACAGGCAGTCAGTGAGCTCGGAAACCAAAGCCACAGCCACGGCTATGAAATACACACAGATACGAAAATAACAGAAAACACATGTAGCCGTCCCCGTCAACGACGTGCCAAAGATACAGGTAAAAAGATACACGGCTACAAATGTATCTCGCGTCTCTGCCGGCAAACCAGCCAGCCAGCCAGCAGGCCAATCTTATGTATCAGCATCGCCGGCTACCAGCCAAATGCAGTCTGTCCCAAGGTCTGTCGGTCTGTCTGTCTGTTTGCCTGTGTGTGTGTTGCCCCCAAAATGACGCTGGGCCCTGCTGACATTGGCAAAGTTCAAGAACTCAGCAACTGCCCGTCTGCCCGTCCGTCCGAGTCTCTTCACGCCGATTCCGGGAATTTCACACTTTTTGGTTCAGTTGATTATAAAAACGGCCAAGGATTAAGCCGAAGCATATCGGCCACAGACATAGCGCCGATTTTATTGACGGCCCCGGAAAGCCATAAGTCCATTTGGGTGGCGCGTCTCCCCCACTCCCTCTCTCCCAACAGCTTAACTATTTCAAATTGCCCTGTTAGGGTTCAGGCACTAAAACTTTACGGGGGCGTCGGGGTAACGAATTCCCAAGACGCGCTCATAAATTTAAAGCAAAACTGCAACAAAGCCAGACTTGAGCTCAAGAAAAGGATGGACGGAAATTAATTATTATTTTATAAGCATTTCAAGTTAAGGAAAAGAAAAATCAGAAAAAGAACAGGAAACATTGTATAGATTTTAATATAATAATCTGAGAAAATAATTCCCAAAATAAAATGAAATGATCGGAATTCCTTAAAATTGTTCTACTCATACTTTGATTAAAAATAGCGAAATATCATAAAATATTTGGTGTTCTTAGCAAGGCCATTTAAATTCCTTTAAGCTCTTTAAATAATAAATATATTCGACAATTTTTAATGTGCATTCAAGTTGATCTTGAAGTGGCCAAACTTTGGATCTTCCTGAAGTTCAACTGCTTTCGCGGGATTTTCCAACCCGGAACTTGGGTACTCTAGAATCCCCGCAGGACAACAACCATCTCCCCCGGCCCCGAGAACCAGATTTCCCTGTCATCTAGCCCAGGGGCTGGAAGTGCAACAACCCTCACGAGTGCCTTCGAGTGCCTGAAATTTCAACGTGACTGTGGCTTTTCTTGTTCAACATTTTTAATCAAGCGGAACGTGGGCGTTGCCATTGAGGGTTTGCGAGCAAATTGAGTAACCCCCATAAGGCTGGCAGACTACCGAACAACCCTCGACCAAACTAAACACAAAACAAACGCCAAAGAGACAACAAAAGTGCCCACAGATGGAGCCGAGCTCAGTGCTTCAATTGCATTGGTCAACGCCCCCTTTTGAGAGCCTGGCCCTGGTCATCATTCGGGCTGATGTAGGGCTTCCTTCAGGTCGTATCGCGTGACTCGATGGCCGCCACTTGACAGTGGGAACGAACCATCGCCTCCTAAACACCAACCAGCCGTCCCATCCATGCGTGTTGGCCGGCCGACCCCGGGAATTGGTGATTAACCAAAGGACGATTTTTCGGAAGGAATACGAATTCCGTCTCGTTAAGACGCCAACTACAACTGTTGCTAGGCCAGCGGACATCAAACAAGTGGCACACACACACACACGCACACCCGGAGGCAGCTCAAAAATTAATTTATTATGTTAACAACGGCCACAAAAGTTTTGTAATATTTAAGCCCCGGGGGCAATTAAGTGACAGGAATTATCAACTCGGTGAGATCTTCACATGTGTGTGGGGTTGTTGTCACCGTTGTCTTTGAATTATGTCCGGCAAAGAGAACCCAAAAAAAATGGAAAAAAAAACCCTTGTCGTTGAGGACGGAGGACGGCGGAGGACGCGCGGCGTTCTTTGGCCCCTTGTCACTTTTTGTTTAGTGGAAACTCAGTTGGCTTTTTGTCGCAGTCACAGTTGCGTGTTTAATGACATTATGATTAAAATCATTTTGTGTCAAAAACAATTGTCGCACACACTCACGCACCCACCTACGGCCCACACCTCGGCGCCTCCCAAGGATTCGATTCACAGGCCAGGACGCACCCCTTTGATTGCCAGGCAGGAAAGTGGAATTGGTTTGTTTGCGACTCTCATAATTGGGCCGCTAATGAGCGTTACTGTCCTCGCCCAGAAAATAAAAGGACTTACAAAGGATGAGCCGAGCATAAAATTAAAGGGCCCATCACGCGCTCTCCAGGGGGGAGAACTGCGCGTTTTGATCCAAGGAAATTTGAAAATATTTCTCAGCTTACCTGGAAAGAGAAGAAGGCAAAAAGGTCAAAGGATTAATTTGAGTTTTTAGCAAGGCAGCACAATTTTTGAAATTACTACTCAAATATTCTGGATAATGGATGATCGAAGGGAAAGTTTAAGGCTTTATAAAGAATTGAAACTAGAGTTCTATATGTGATATTTCATTTAAGAAATTTCAGGGCAGAATTATTTCCATAGAGCTTTACAAATTTTAGAATACCAACTGAACTCAAACAATTTCCAGTTGAGTGTTCAATTTCCGTCTTGACTCTTGCGAACCAACAAAAGAAACTCCAAAAATTCCTAAACTTTCCAGCTGATACTTCTCTAATTTGCTTAAATCCTTAACCTATACTTTCCCATTAGATCATCGATCCGAGAAGAAACTCAGCTCACTAGATTTTCTCATGCTCGACTGTTTCTTTCATTTCCTTCTTTCGTTGCTCTTTAAACTGAAGGAATTGCGTTTGCCCTTTTCTAGTTATCGCCGAATGAGTAAACATGACCTGCTAGTTTTGAGGTATCTAAAACAAATACCCTATTAAATATTAGCACTCTCGGAATGAGGTTATCAGAGCGGCTACCCTAACCACGATTTGTCATTGGGCCATCAAATTCCCAGCCGAATTGCTCAAGAGCCCCAAACACTACTTGATATATTTTTTGTATATATATATTTTTTATATTTTGCCCTACATAACCGGAGGCGAGACTTTAATATCTCATTTATTTGGTTCCAGAGAACTGTATATTTTGGGATTTCCTTGAGCTTGTCTATATGTTGCCCGGCGGCCCTATATCGTTGATAAGAACTTTGACGCCGGTTGCACTTGGCCTGTCAGTCGCCGGTTGGTGGAGTCGGCTTCCTGTGGGTGAGTGACTGACTCACATTCAGGTGTGAGTGCGGAGTGAATGTATTCATTGGAGTGTTTGATTTGGTTTATGTGTGGGTAAACATTTGATAAGCGAACATAAATTTGAGGGCCCTGGGGCGGGACGGCGGCAAGTAAAAGTTAAACAAATAATTAAATATTTGTTAAGCATTTTTCCTTAGAGTCGAGGCTTTTTGAACTTGCCTGGCGACTGTGTCGATTTTAATGGCCGCTGTAAAAATTCCACATTTCTTCTTTCTTCACAGCCGCCTCTAAACGTTGGCCAACTTTGGTTGTGTCTGCCAGCCACGCCCCCCGCGAAAGTGACTTCAAAAGGCGCCTCAAGGAAAATATGAAGGGGATTTGGAAAGGCCAAATGCCTGCATGCCTTGGCCGTGCTTAGCTAAACGCTCAAGTGCAATTTAATTAAATCAAAATGAGCGACGTGCGGCCGAGCCTACGAAGGAATTCGGCCAGGAATCCCGCCATCCTGGCACACAAAAAACAGCTGCCTGCGGCCCTTTTGTGGAGTCCAAGGAATCCAATGGCCACGCCAAGACGAGAAACGTTCTCAACAGGTAACTTCTGTATGGTCATCGAGTTCCATTTGTGTTCGCAGACAATTCCAAATATTCCCTGTCTTTAATTCATAAGGAATTTATCATAACTCTCGAATAAGAAGAAAAGCGCAACCAGTAAAAAGAAGAAATGAAAGCAAACCGAACTGAAGATATGGTTATTCAATTTTATAGAAGGATCTCAGAAATAACGAGATCTTTGGAGTTCAGATTGTACTAATCGAAAAACTAGAAGAACTTTAAGGAAAATATAACTTAGGAACCTGCAAATTCTGTCTGTCTATCGAAAAAGATTTCTAGAATCTCGGGGAACATAACTTTCAGAACTTTACAAGCCTCCCTTGGGTCGTTCGGTTGGTAGAATCGTCGTAAACTTTGCTACTTTGCAACTTTGGCGAAACTTGCAGTCGGGAACCGGTTCTTCGGCAGAAAGTCAGTCTCCGGCCAAAAATACACCAACCCAAAACCAACACGAACTCTCACACGAACTCCAATATTCGGAATCCGAAGCAACAACAACAAAACAAACACACACACACCGTCCGTTTAGACAAAGTGCACCCGCCAGCCGACAGATGGAGATACCGACGGCAATGGATCGTCAGTGAGCTGGGGATGAGTTGGGGAAGGAGTGGGGGGTGAAATATTTCTTACGGATGCCCTGGCAAGCCAGTGCGCTTGGCTTTGTCTACGTAAATGGCCCATGAAAATGAAACCGAATGGAGAAGGCGACAGGAAAACGCAGCGTGACAGTCGACGGCGTCGTCCCCCTGGCAAGTGAAGGCGTTGCCAGACCCATAAAAAGAGTGCCAAAATTCGCGAGTTGATAAGAAAAAAGGGAAAGGGTCCCTGTCCAAACGCAGGAAACGCAAAAAATATGTAAAAAATGAAATTATGGGGCCGCATTGACGGTAATTAAGCCGCCTGCGGCCTAATGACTTTGAAAATTAAATTCATAAACGTGTTGTTGTTTTTTATAGTATGTTATTAGGTTATTTTGTTGATTTCATGTTTTATTCGAAACGTAAATGCCGCAAAAATATTTGCAACTAACCGTAATTTACATTTAACAAACGACGCCAGCGACGGCAACGCTGCTTCTGTTTTAAGCGCATTTCAATTAAATTTTCATGTTTAGTTCATTAGCATTTCAATTTCGCTGCTGCCTGCCAGCCCCCCAACAACAACAATGTAACCCCTCCATAAAAAAAAATATTGCGTAACTTCAGAGAGGCATGGAAATTGCAATAAAAAAACCACCAGCAACAACAACAACAGCATCCACGGTAGCAACAATTATAAAATTCAGATCGGTGGAAAAAAAAAACAGCAACAATCAACATCAAAATCAGCTATGAAATTATAATAACAATTGGGTAATTAAGGCGGCCCGTGAATGCGCTTTTAGGCAAATGCGATTTGCAATTTATCATTGGGGTGGCAAAAGAAAAAAATAACCACCCAATCACAATATGTTGCGGATTATAAATTAACGAAAAATTGCCCTCAAATGAATTCGAAAGAAGAAATCGATTAGGCTAATTGGAATCAGCTAAGCAGAAAAGGAGGTTAAGAAATTAATGAAAGAACCTCTTCATATATATTTTATAAGAATGGTTAAGGGTCGTTTACCTCTCAAGCAGAATCAAATACAAGGAAGCTTGAATTCTTAACAAAATCTTCAATTAGTTAGCCGCTCAAAATACTCTTAAGTTACCCTGATAGATTAAGCGTGAGATCTCAGAATCGGTTTAAAAATTTTAAAAAGTTACTTCTTGGGGGTAAGAAAAAAAACATATATGTATGACTGGGTAAGGGTAAAGATATTATACCTCTCAACGCATCAGAAAAGCAGCAGTGCCAAAAACAAGTTGCCTTTAAAGAAAATCCTAACAAAATCATCCATAAGTTATCCTCTAAAAATACCCTTCCATCAATCCCTGTAAAAATTATCTACCTAATTCTAGATCAAGAAATCGCAGTTTAGAAATTTTACAAAATTATTTTATTCAACGCTTGAAGGGGGTAAGAAAAGAATAAAGGAACCTTTTGAAAATATATAAGGAAATTTTACCCTTCAATGCATTAGAAATGCTCCAAATTTAATACCTTAAAAGAATCGTGACAAAATTCTCTATCCTACTCCCTAAAAATTCAATCCCACTGCAAATTATTTACCAAATTCTTAAGAGGCTTCCCGCGAAATCTTAGAAACAGCTTAAGAATTTTAAAAATGTATTTTTTTCAACGATTGAAGGAAGCCAGATAAGTTTGTAAATCGATTTTGCTCTCATTAATTGCCCTGATATCCCAGCTAATTACACTTATTTATTTTTATTGCCCACTGGCGAGTGAGCCCCCCACAAATCCAAGGCTGACTGCCGTCGCCCCTTGTGAAATGTCTGGCGGCCGGGAAGCTGTCTTGGCCGAGTGGCTTAGCGTTAATTACCCTTCGTCGGGGGTAACAATTCAAGAGCCAAACACTTTAAGCGAACAAGTGGGTTGTCGCGGGGCGGGGGCATTTATCGATGACGTGAGCAGACCCGCACCGATAGCTGTTATCGGATAAGAGGATTAAAAAGAAAATGTCGCTGATATAAAAAGACGAAATCAACTTTGAGATAACATAAAAATCTTGGCAAAACTTTAGACGATTTTGAATTGTAATTCGTTTAAATTGGTTTTTAATTGGTCGTCTTTTTTGCATGTTTGCATGGCATTAATTTCAGGAATTAATTTATGTGCAAATAGTGGAATTTTCATTGCCAAACAAATCGGAATCGGCAGCCTTTTTTGCCGCTACCCGCATCAATCCGACTAACCGCAAACTAATTTCACGCACCTCAAACACAATCAACTTGCCAGTCAACTGGTTGGCGCTGCCCACATTAAATTTTATACACAATTTATGTCCTGATCAGCGAGACACACAGAGGCGGGAGGGGGCCACACAAATACGAGTACAGCCGGTTGACAGGCGAATAAAAAACCTTCCCAGCATTTCCCATTGACAATTCAATTCAATTTTTGTGCGTGGCGCGAGGCGACAACAAAATCGAAGCTTTTTAAGCCGATTATAATGGCCTTTGGATTGTTGCCGCCCCTCGTACACCTTCCTCGATTCTTGTAATTGTTGTCGTTGTTGTTGTTGTTGCCTTTTTTGTGATTCTTTAACTGACTTTCGCATTGTCTTCATTCAAACGAACGAGGCGTTGGACCATATGAAATCAGACAGAAAGATAAAGAACGAGACGAAAATATCGTTCCCTCTCTCTTTCTGCCTCTTGACCTATTCAGCTTAAATTGGCTTGTTGTGTTTTGTGTGTGTTTCTTTCTCCTTTGCTTAGGCAATTCGTTATGACTTTTCAGTTACACTTTTGATTTCCAAAGCTGCTTAGTGGCATTGTCAATGGCCGAGTGCGGATGAGCGGAAGGGGAAAATAAGTGAAATGCAAAAGTAGAACAACGCACACAAAGTCAAGGTCATTGCCAGAAAGATCAATACAAAAATCAAAGATAAATGGGAGTAAGGAAATCTACTCAACTGACCAAGTGCTCAGCTTTAAGAAGTGAGTTTTTGCTTGAATATCTTCCCGGGTTAAGGGTCTCAATTTAGCGCTCAATGTAACGCAATGGGAATTAAGTGAAGCATAAAGTAAAAAGTCATTTCGACTGTCTCCTCCTCGACCCACCACGAAATTTCAGCAACCAATTTAAACTGTCAAAATCCAAACAGAATCGTTCAATTGCCTTTCCAAACACACGCACACGTGGCAAGGGTCCGGGCTTATCAACAGCCAGCAGCCCAGCCCGGTTGGGCCGGGGAAACGCAGACGGCACATCACTCATACGCCATGTTTGTCCAGTCGATGCTTAAAAAGTTAATGACTAATTTTCGCTGGCTGCGAAAAAGCCACACGGCTGGCAGGCGGACCAACGACAGCCTGTCAGCTTGATGGCGGCCGGCCAGGGTTGTCGTTGTTTCAGCTGCACAACCAGCCAGCCACCCCAAACCAATGCAGCTGGGCCGCCAATGCAGCAGTCACTTCAGCCGGACTCGGCCTGTTGGCCGCCGTACTGACGGTATAATTAATGAAAATTTCCAAATGTTTGCGGGCCGACGTTGTTGCTGTTGCTGTTGATGTTTCATGTGCGTCAACAATTTTACAAAATGGCAAAAACAAAATAGCAGACAACAACGGTACTGCGTTTTGGGGTTTTTTGGATAATATGATTTTGATTTTAGTGGCCATCGACGTTTAGAATGGCGTTTTGTTTTGCCGTGTGGGCGGTCAATTTTAATGAGCATTTAAATGGCAATTTGCATAAATCGCAACGGTGCATAAATTAGGCGTCTAAATTTCTGGCCAAGACCATACAATAAATTTGTCAACCAAATGACCCATGAAAGCCCCCAGGGAATCCGATGATAGACGATTTACAGCGTGTCCTTTGGCTGCCTTCAAATGTCTTGCTGGCGGCGGCAACCCTATCGATCCGCCACTCGCACTCTCTGTCTGTCTCTCTGTCCTTTTTGGGCTGTCTCTTTAAATTCTATTTGCAGCCGCGCCGTCAAGTTTATTTCTAGCGCTCTGAATTTTTCACATGCTTTTCCTGCTCGACCAAAACAAAACGGCAAAAACTTTCCCACTCTATTTTCTTTCACACTGGTTGCATGTGCCAGACGAACACTTGGACACGTACAGCGCCGGCTCTCCAAAGTGTGCGGGGAGGGGGGAGCTTAAAATTTATGAGACAAGCGTCTTTTCCTCGAGAGCCTCGAGATTTGAAGAGAAGTTCTATTCTCTCGACTTTTTAGTTGGACTTGGCAATGCTGCCAACTCATTTAACGGAATTGCCAGCCATCAAAAGTGAGAGGCAGCGGGAATTTCTTAAATGACCTATAAAGAAACGGCTAAGAGAAAAAAAAACCTCACCATTCGCTGGTAAGGAAAATAAAGTTTAAGGTTTCCTCTTCTTGGAGGTTTTGTTCTTTGCTGGCAACAAAGTCCGGTTGGTCTGGAGAATTTGCGAATTTCATTGGCTTCTTCAGAAGTTCAAATTGAGAGCTGATTAAATGCAACAATGGTAAAGACTTTGGGCTAAATAAAAGTCTCTGAAAGTAACTGAAAAAAAAGCTACTTTTATATAAAACAAGCCAAGGGTTTCCAACACTTAAAGGAGGCTGAAGCGGATTAGTAAAAGTCCATAAATGCGAAGGATTTTTTTAAATATTGAGATCGGTATATAGAACTTGGGATGGGGTTCTAAAAATGCCCGAGAAACTAATTCTTTTCTTTTTTTATACACTTACCTTTTCTCCCAGAAGCTTCTTGGGAACTTTAAACCTTAAATGCTTAGAGAACTGAAAACTGTTTTATAATAATCCCCTACATAAATTATTCTCAACCCAACCGAAGTCGGGCTGGAACTATATTATAATATCTTCTTTTGTAATTCTCGAAAGAATATATAAATTAAAGAAATCTGATCCAAAAGATATGGCGGATGGGAATTCTAATCGACGATACTTTATCGATTTTAAGAGCTTCCAAAAAAGACCAACCTAACCAATAATTCATCTCATCTTTGTAATAAAATCAATTAGTTAGGATTGGGTTCTATAAACGCTCCAGAAACTAATAAATTTGGGCCTTGATATCTTCTTTAATTTCTAGGAACTTCATACCTTAAAGATTAAGGCTTAAACTGAGACTTATTTATAATAATCCTCTCCATACATAATATCTTTTCTCTTAATTCTCGAAAGAATCTATAAATTAAAGAAATCTGATCCCATGCATATCACGGATGAGGATTATAACATTATCACCGATACTTTATCGAAAGAGCTTCCAAAAAGACCAACCTAATTTATAATTAGTCTCATCTTTGTAATAAAATCAATTATTTGGGTTTATTCTCCCAATTTTA
Source organism: Lissocephala sabroskyi (assembly GCA_037075105.1). NCBI lineage: Eukaryota > Metazoa > Arthropoda > Insecta > Diptera > Drosophilidae > Lissocephala > Lissocephala sabroskyi. Next base: position 9,047 of record JBAMCP010000066.1, on the reverse strand, counting down.
AAGACCCTGTCAGCCTTTTCCCACAAACACCCACTTATTTATTTATTTTTCCGAAGAATTTCCCAGTCCATTTTCATTAGCCCCCTCCGCTCCATTGTTTGTGGACGCTGACGATGTGGGAAACTGCTCATTAGAGTTGCCACGCCCACACTGGCCATGAGGCATGCTCGATTACACTCGATTACCAAAAATGAATATGTTGAGTGGCCAACTACTTGGCCCAGAGAACAGCGGCGGCTGATGGTGGGCGTGGCTAGTCTAAGGGCCAAAAACCCACTAGCCAAGTAAAGTTGGCTAAGTAGTCGAAATGAATGCTCCCCCATCAGCCGGGCGAGAGGGGGGAAATTTGTAGAAAAATTTAACTGCATGCCAACAAATCGCGTTGCCAACTACCACAAAAAAAAAAATGACCACGGCCCTGCAGTTGGCAATGCTGCTGCCGCCGTTCTGCCTTGGCCCGAGACTTGGCCACATTTTGTTGCTGTTGTTGTTGTTGTTGTTGTTGGTTTTTATGTTTTCTTTTTCATTGTAATTTTTTTATAGTCTGCAGTTTGGTTGCCTTTGCGGCTGCTGCCGGGACGGGCCTGGCCGTCGGGTTCTTCGTCATCTTCCTTTGCTCCCACAGCCAGCGAGTGTCTGTCCCCCCTCACCCCGCCCCCTGCTACGTCTCCTTGCTCTACTGGCCCTTTTGGCTTTGGTAGCTTTGGCGTTGTTGCTTTTCGTTTTATTCCACTTGTTTCACTGCCGTGTGTGTGTGAGGGGAGCATGTGTGAGTGTGTGAAAAGCAGTTTAAACACGAAATTAGAGCCTCTGCCCCGCCAGCCTCTGCGCCTAACCAGCCTGGGAATGAAACTGAGACAACGGACAGGCGGACGGGCAGACGGACAGTTGGGCAGTAGCGACGGCAGCGGCGGTGGTGGCGGCTGCTGTTGCGGCTTCGTTGGTTGGGGCGCATTAAGTCATATTAACTGCCCCTCCCCTCCCCCCGCCACACACTGGGGCATATTTGCTTGCATGTTGTACATTGACCTCAAATGCACCCCACAGCCTCCTCGTTGCCTGCCTGAATACCGTTGACTGGGGCGAGGATGCTGTTGCCTGTTGCCGTCGCTGCCACCGTCGCCTTTGCCGCGCTCCCGTTGCTGTTGTTTTTCGTGCTTATTTGCTAAGTGGCTTCTATTTGCATTCCATGGAAGACGAGGAGGAGGCGTTGTTGCAATTGTTTTCCGTTTTGTTGCAATTTCTTCTACTTTTTGTTTATCAACCCCCCACGCCCCCTCCCCCTCCGCCAGTTTGTGTCGCCGTCGTTTTCATTGTCGTTTTGTTTTGAATGCCGCCCGCCCCCGCCAAACGTGCAGCCAAATGCAAACAATGCCACCAGCAGCAGGGATTGGGGGTGGGGGGGCTGCAACGGTTCTTCGTGAGTGGGGGAGACGACAGCCGGTGGCGGTGGCCGCGGGTCATAAATCAAATCCATCCGTTTGAGTCTCGTTTTTTTAGTGGAAATTCTCAACGATTTGTAGCCACTAAATGACAATTTGTGAGGGGCGTACAGTCGACACCAAAAGGCACACATTTTTCAAATACCACTGACCCATTTATTAAGCCAAAAGACACCCGAAACTCTAAGCAAATATCAAGTGAAAAATGAGTAACCAAATTGTAAGAAAAAGTTTCCTTAACTTGGCTCGGATGAGTGGCCCATTAAGTTTCCTTTAGATTCTAAGAACTTAAGGGAGCCTGGAGATAGGAGATATTGTTTGGGAATTGGGAATTTTATTGTTGCGCTTTCTTTCCTCATTTTAAGTTCTGTCTTAGTCGCCGGAAAGCTTTAATAAGGGGTCAAGGGTAAAATGGAAGGCTTTTAGGAACTTATTCCAATTTCTGGGTATTATCTCGGAGTTTAAATAAAGAGGCATAATTGAAGGATAAGATAAGATTTCTTCCAGTTTAATTATTTAAAGATTAAGTTTAAAGCTTGAAAGCAGAAAATGCAAATCTTTAAAGCCGATTGTTTAAATAGAATTATTTATTAGAAGGAAAAAAAACCACAATCCGAAAAATGTTGTATAATTTAAGGAACAAAGAATAAAGTAAAATCAACAAATGGTTTGTGATGGACGCAATTAATAATTTATTCCTTGCCGTTTATGATGTTTTATTATTAAAGCATTTTTAAGACTCCTAAAAACTAAAATGTATTAATATGTTATTATAAAAATGCAATATATTCTCAAGAATTGGATTAGTCTTCCCCGTAAATAAAACTCCCATTCCCAAAGGTCAGCCAGCATAGAAGTCTGGCAAAAAGAGCGAAAGCTTTCGCCGTCAAAAAGACGGAAACGGAGAAGCCAACCAACAAAGCAGAAACACCAACAACAACAACAAAGCCGACGACAAGCAATTGCGAATTATTACATTCCACTTTCGGCGTCATCAGCGGCTCAAGCTACACGAACACACGCACGAAGGCACAAAGACAGAGCCGAAGTGTAATCGGTAAGTTGCATTTGCCGGCAATCGGCAAGCTCAGCTGAAGTCGCTGCCGCTGTCGTCAGCGGCGTCGCTGCCGTGGTTGCCTATCGGCCGTTCGGGGGGCTGCCTGGGTTGCCGCCGTTTGGAGTCGCTTAAACGAGATAAATCAACGTGGGCGATTACACAATATCGCATTGTCAATGTGCCCCCTCCCCCCTCGGCAACAACGTTGGCTTCATGACTCGGCAAAAAGGCAACAACAAACAGCAGACGGGCAGGCAAACGAAGCAAATCAAAACAAAAACTGCAAAAACCAACACACACACAAGCGCACGACCGGCAAACATAACTGCAACATTGTCTGCAGCTGTGGCTGCGCCTGTGTGTGTGTGAGTGGAGGAGACCGCGTGCGGGCAGCCATTGGAGCAGTGGGTCGGTTGTCGGCAGAAGCAGAGAAAAAAAAAAAACCTGTCCACAAGTTGCTTTTTTGGTCGGGGGCGGGGGTGGCAAAATCAATAGCAAATTTTTAAGAAACACACACGCACACACACACGCGCACACTTGCATTTCTAGTTTGAAAATAAACAAATCGTGGCGGACAAATAACAAGAAACTCGCAGCGACCCCAAGCCGCCTGCCGAATACCCTGCCGTTCGGCCCCCTCCCCGCTGCGCCTTAATGAGCGCCGATTTGGCTTCGGCTTTACGAGCGATAATTAAAGCTAAATGCTTTTGTATGTCGTCAGAGGGGGAGGGGGAGGGGAGGTTCCGCTATACATCCACATATCTCCATGGAGCGCCAGAGTTGTTGCGCGTTTTTATGTCTTTTATTATAAAGAAAATATACTCATATATTTAATTTTAATGACTTGCAATTCCGGCAAACAGAACAGAAGACCGGCGAGCGGAGGTGCGACGACAAAGATAAATGGATATTGGCTTAGGGGAACTGCAGTTTCCAAGGAAAAAAGAAGGGGAGGACCATAAAATAAACCTTACATAGTCCGAAGGAAAGTAAAAGGCAAATGGAAATTGGGATCGGTTTAGATCTTTGGCTTTTGGAAGAGAATTTAAAGAATTTCCAAACAAAATAATCTTACAATTTTTAACATATAAGATCTTAAAAGTTCCTAAACAAAATTAAAAGAATTCCCAAACCAAATAATCTTGCAATTTTAAATAAATAAAGTCTTAAAAGTTCCTAAATTAAATTAATAGAATTCACAGACCAAATAATCTTACAATTTCAAACAAATCAGATCTTAAAAGGTCCTAAATTTAATTAAAATAAATCCCATACTCTGAAAACCAAATTATCTTGCAATTCAAAATAATTAAGATTTTAAAAGTTCTTAAGCAAAATTAAAAGAATTCCTTAATCTCTGAAAACCAAATAATCTTGCAATTTTAAACAAATAAAATCTTAAAAGATCCCTGAAATTCGTCCCCGACAGCAGCTCGTAAATTTTCTGAACGACTGAGTCAGTCAATTTGAAGAACCTTGAAAAAAGATTCGCCAAAAGTGCAACACAAAAGAGCCGAAAGCAAAAAGCGATGACCAAAAACAAAAACACCCCACACACACACACACGCACACCAGCTCAACACACCATAAACAAATAATTGTGTGACGAAAAAAAAAAAATCACAAAATATCAAAAAGAGTTCAACGACCAAAAAGTCGAATTTTATTTCCGACTGCGAACCGTCGAACCGAAAGACCCCAAAATCGACGCCAGATAAACGAATGCCAGAGAGCAGAGACAGAGAGAGAAAGAGAGGGAGAGGGAGAGAGAGAAATGCAACAGCCAAGAAAATCCCACAGATACAATGGACTGGCCGGGGGAATCGGCTTCTACGGATTCTATATAAATTTCTGTATGTGCGGCGGTCATAGAAATTCAGGCAAAAAAATTTAATTAAAAGGCAACTTGGTAAGGGGGTGGGGGGCGTTTAAACGGCCAAAACAAACAGTTAACTCTTCCCATCAATCCAATGCATTCAAAGTTGCACTGGCCAAGACAAGAAAGAGAAAGGGCGACCGCCGGACAGACAGACGGCCCGTCCGTCCAGGAAGCTTGTCTCGCCCACGCGCCATAAATTTACAATTGGTAAATCAGGCAGAGGCGGCGACGCCGGCGACGACGGCGACTGCGCCTCATCAACGGTCATTTGCCACTGATAAATGAACGCATGTTGTGCGTATCTTTGAGATACAAATAAATGCATATCTCTTGCTAGGCAGGCGCGTGTGTGTGTGTGCGTGTGTGTGGCGTGTGTTTTGTGTGTGCTTTGTTTTCCATTTGGACGGCGCATTTAGCGTGTTGCGCATTTTTAATGAGCGGAAATAAGTTGGCTTTGCGTACTGAAGATGTTTTCGTGGCCTCAGATACAAATGTATCGCCAACTCATTATCTTGAACGAGAGACCAGCAAAACGAGGAAACCCACGAAAACAGAAAGAAAGAAAATGCTTTCCTCAAATCTATACAAAATTTCTCCAACAGATTTCAGGTTTCAAGAGTAAAAGTAAAAGTAAAGGAATCAAATAAATAAGCTAATACTACAATTTACACAGACCCAAAAAATATCATTCTTAAAGAAAACGAAGGAAAGAATTTCTTAAAAGCTTTAAAACAAAGAAGATAGAAAGAATTTATTAAAATAAAGTTCTCCATTAAAAACACTTCCAAGATCTTTGATTCCTAAGAGATCTTTAAATTCCTAAGATCAAATTCCTAATACTCGATTAGAACTGCTAGGGATGTTTGATCTGTTGGGAGTGTCTTACCTAAGATTTCCATAAAGATTTCAAAATTTCCAAGCTCCTAGTTTTTTTAAGGAAGAAAGTAACTTTATTTATCTTTACAATTGAAATCTCAACAATTTTTATATAGACCGATCAGTAGGAACCTTTAAAGCATTTTATACAAACTAAGTTCCTTAAAAATCAAAAAACACTGCTTGGTCTTTTCATATTGGAAGCTCCATTTGAAGAACCAGTCTCAGTCTCTCTGTCTCAGAAAGGGTTCTATTCATTCTCTTCAAAGAACCGCAAGTTTCTTCTCTAACAGCTGACAATTTCATAAACAGCTGACAGTCTAAAAAAACAGCTGCAGTTTGACTAATTGAAGATCAGTAAGAGGCTTCTTTAAAGAACCTATTAGAAGGCTTGAAGAAACCTAATTTGAAGATTGATGAAATCGCTCCAATAAACCGGAAACTCTTTACTTCCCCACTTCTTTCCAGTTTAGTCAGAAATTCTCAGGGACCTTGTAAGAGTCTCTAAAAAAAAAGCCTTATTAAATTTAAAGATTACAAATAATCTGGCAAATTCTCTTGTCTTACCAACTTCTTCCCAGTTTAATCAGAAATCCTGTGACCTATGACCTTGGGGAAAACCCTTTTTAAATTTTAAGATTGCTGCAATCCGACGAGTTCTCTGCTCCTCTCAACTTCTTCACAGTTCAGTGTGAATTTCCGGGGAACCTTTGGCCCCGATAAGTCCCAGAGATTTTTAAGAAATCCACTCACCTGTCTGATGATTCGGAGGAGTCGTAACGATCGAGGCAGCGTCGCTTTGTCCCGCGTTGTCTTTCGGTTGCTGGCAGTGGATTTGCAGTCTTACGGGCGCTCTGATAGAGCTGAGATCGCAATACGTTGATATCCAATTTGGCAGTTGTCGCTGAGGCCAGAGCACCGCCGCCCGCCAAACGCTTTGTGCCCTGGACGATGCCAATGCTGTTGTTGTTGTTGGTGGTGCTGCCGGAATTGCTGGGCGGCAACAGCGAAATGGGCGTGGTGAATTGCTTCACTGGCTGGGGGGGCGGTGGCTTCAATTCAATGTTGCTGTTGTTGTTGTTGCAGATGTTTTTGCTTTTGTTGTTGTTGGGGGGCGGCGGTGGCAGGGGGCAAGGGGCGGATGTAGATGCTGCCGCTTCGGTGGCGCCACCGCCACTGGCAACAGTCAAACTATTCAAATTCACGCCGTTTTTCAGCTGATCAAATAGCAACAATGCCGCGTGTGAGGTTAAAGTTTTTGCTGCTGTTGTTGTTGCTGTTGTTGCTGCCGATGCTGTAGGCGGTGGTGGGTTGGTTTTTGTTGTTGTTGCTGTTGTTGTCGGCAAGTCAGCAACGCTCGTTGTCGTTGTCGTTTCTTTGGACTTTGTTGTATCCTTTGACTCGGTTGCTGACATTTTCTTTGTTTGGTTTTTTTGCTGTTTTTGTTGCTGCTGCTGATGTTGCTGGCGTTGTTGCTGCTGCTGCTGATGTTGTTATTGTTTGAGTGTTTTACCGCACATTTTTTGTCGTTGTTTTTTGTTTTATTTTTTATCTTTTCTGGGCTTGTGGGTTTCGCAAGTTCCCTTCAAGTTTTTTTCTTTCTTTTTTTCAACGCGATTTAGTCTAACTCGGAATTTAGTTGTTCTCGGATACGGTTGTTGTCGTTGTTGTTGCTGCTGTTGGTGTTGTTGTTGTTGCTAAACTGGATTTGCATTGTTATGTCTTTTTGAGTTACTCGGCGTTTTGTCGGCCCTGCAAGCAAAATTCCCACATTATTCTCTTTCACTCGATTGATCTTTAGGAGATCTTGGGATTTTCTAAGAATCGTTTAGGAAATTATTATCAGTAAATTTATAGTAATGTCTTTAATTAAACAGCAAGTGCGATTAGCTAATTATTTTCCCAAATCATCTAGAATCATAACTTCTTTATTGCTTAGATTCCCTTTAAACTTTAAAGACAAAGTTCAAGAACTGCTTTTGCTTCAAATATTCATAAGAATTGAGTCGGGGGAAAAAGAACTTTTACTTTCATTGGAGAGCCACACGATCGCTAGCTTAGATCATCATGGAAAGAGTGAGTTTATATTTTATTAACACAGGTTTTTAAGGAATTTAAAATTCATAAGAACTAAAAAAAACAAAATCAGAAATCTGTTGGTTTTTGGAAGAAGAATTCTCATATTTCTGAAAGCCTAAGAACGGACTTAATAAATCTGGAATATAACTCAGAAATTTCTGATCAATATTTAGAGCCCAGGACCCAGATCTTAAGGGAATATCTTTATAAAAAATTTCACGGAAGCTAGAGAAATTCTTAACATAATATTATGACTCCAAAGCTGATGAACGAAAATAGAAATTACGATCATATTTCGGGAATTCGTAGCGAGGATTCTTAACAAAAATAAAGCTCCCCAAATTCAACCGATCTTTAAACTCCCAATTCCAGCTGAGAATTCCTTAAGACTAAAGATCAGCCACAAATCCCATTTCTAGACTTATTTAAATGAGAGTGAAGTTTTAAAGGATCATCTGGAGGATCTATTTGCTACCCTATCCCATCCCTTTTCCTTCCTCTGCAAACAAAGAAGCTCCCAACTTCCCCTCCCTTTTTTCCCGTTTAGTTCACTGTTTTTTTTTGCACTGAATTTTGAACGATCGTTGGACTCGGATTGGCGCATTTCTTGGCTCGAATTACCAGCGATTTCTTGTCGTTTATTAAACAATTAAATTTGAATAGCACGCGGTTTGCAGAATTCGATTGGCATTGAAGGACAGACTAGAGAGGGGGGAGGCCGGTTAATTAGGGTCGTTTTGGGGCAGTTGGCCGAACATTTCCGGAGTCGGGGAGCCGCGCTGCACAAGGAAAACTCTTTTCTGCAAGCTTTGCAGAAATAAATGAGAAACCAAACAAAAAATACAAAGAATTCCAAAATATAACCGGTTCTTTGGGGTTTGGTCGATCGATCGGTTCGACTGAACGGAACGATTGATTTTTGTTGTTTTTTGCTGGATTTCAATGTTTGACAAATTATGCACAAGGAGCGGGCGGGGAGGGGGCGGTGGGTGGTCGTGTAAACAAACCGCACACACACACACACTCACGCGCGATTGGGGAACGGTTATCAGTGGCTGAGGGCGCGGGCGGGTCAGTGGCCTCGCCGTTGGATTATTAATAAACGCACTTTTGTTGCTTGTCTAATTACTGTAAATTGCATTTTCTGTGGCCCGTATACGTGTGTGTGTTGTTGTTGTTGTTGTTGGTGGTGTGTGAACGAAACGAAAACGGAAACAGAGAAAAGACGAAGAAAAAACGGCGCTTCCACTGCGCGCGCTCTGCGTATTCGGCTCTGTGGCTATCGCTGCCCGCTGCTCACTGACTGACGCGACGCGACTACAGAGCCGTTCGCTGGCGGTTGGGGAGCCAGCCGAGCCGAACGCGGCCCCACGATTCACGAACACACACCCGAACCGCCCCAGCCAACTAGAACTGAGCACAAATCAAGATACGAAGCGTGCAAAGAACAACGAACGGCGAACCGAGCGCCAGCCGACGATAGCCACGGTCGTTGGCTTCGGTTGTTGTTGTTTGTGGGGCCCGCACGAAGCCCCACTCGTGGGACACGCCGAACGCCTCGTTAATGTGCAAGCGACGCGCTGTTCACTTTTGATTTCTGTGCAGCGGCGCGACCGCCACTCAGCCAGCAGGTTTTATGCTGACCCGAGGGTATGACGTGGGCGGGGGGAGGGGGGAAAAGCACAAGAAGCTGCGGTTAGGCAATGCCTAAGGA
>JBAMCP010000065.1:34184-112176 GCA_037075105.1 Lissocephala sabroskyi | reverse complement strand
CGCAAATTTCCATCGTCCGAGTAATCAAATTGGCGTAATTTTATACAATTTCCTCAAAAAATAGTTGCCAGCTGTGCTGCCCACTTTGCCGTTTTAATTTTAATGCTTTAAATTTAATTCCTATCAAATAAATGTTTATCTTTTCCATCCCGTTATTTGCCATTCTGTTTCATTATTTCATAATATTGTAATAATATTGTAAATAATTTCCGTCATTTAAATTTGCCTTGCTATACAAAAAAAAAAAAACTTTAGCACAAAAATAAAGTTCACCGGCTAGAATCGAACTCGGATTGGCGATCTTCCAGTTCGACGTTCCTATCCCCGAGCTAAAGCGACAAAGTCGACAGAACCGCCAATGCTGATTTAGTGGCTGGTTCGATATTTTGAGCTTTACGATTGGCAAAGTGCAATTCAATTCAGATTAAAATGTCGCGTGCTTAAAATTATCACAGTTTTGTAATTTACTTAAAATTAATTTGAGTAAACAAATTCAATTACTAAATTGCTTTTGCTTATTAGAATCTATTAACACTTAAAAGTACAATCAATACGCTGATAAGAAATAAGCCAAATGATATCATTTGGGACTGTTTCAGTGGAACGAGTAAAATGGGATGTGGGCACTGAGGGAGGGAAAGGGCTTTGGGAGGAAGACGGACAGGAATATGACGAATTTTAATCACACAAACAACGACACGATCGTTTAGTTTGTTGATTTGATATTTACAAGAAAAGAAAGAAAAATTTATTTCACATGCCACGCCCTGTGGAACGCCCTCGCTGAAAAATAAACGTGATACTAAATCAAGAACCGAACCCGACTCGGCTGACTTCGCTATCAGCCATCCACCCATTGCACTGAAACGGCAATATTACGTCGGCCGTCAGATTTTCAACTTGAATTTCGCTTCCATGGCGATCACGTATACGTTTTCAGTTTTTGCTTGAACTGTTCCGGTGGAACTGTTCCATTTATGAATTGAGGGAATACCAATGCGGTGGATTTAGGAAAGCAGTATCACCTTGATTTTGACTGCGCCCTGTAATTCGATGATCGTTTGTCCATCTGTTTGGATTAGGGGAAGCTAGAAATGCATTTTCTGGGTGGGATGGGGAACATCAGAAAAAAGCTGATGTAATTCGATTAATAAATGACTAAGGTAAGGAAAAAGGGATGGCAGAAGGTGGTGAGCGGAGGGAGGGCTGGTGTGCGGCCTTGCATTTTTGATAAGACAATGGGAAGCCAGAAATTGAGAAAATTAATTTATTTTACTATTAATTAATTTATCCCTCTCCCTTCAAATTTTGCCGTTCGTTTTTATCCAAATAAAAACACAAGAAAATCTGAGAACGCAAAACTCTCGAGCACGACGAAAAGACTCTCCAATGAGAGCGGCCCCAGAGAGCAGGCCCTCGTCGCTTGATAACGCGTCGTCCGGCGATCGTTTCCCGAGTGCCCGCCGGGTATAAAACCGTGCACGTGCGAAGAAGGGCAGCAGTCAGTTTAGAATTGCCTGTGGAGTGAAGTCGTGGTTCTTAAAAATGGATTTCAAGATCGTGGAACAGCCTCAAACTAGCTTGCGGTTTAGAACGGAAACGGATGGAGCTCGAGGAGTGATCGATGAAAAGGTGGGAGTGGAGTTGATCTTGGAAAATGCGGCGGAAAATCATATCACATATGAGGTCACATGTCATGCGGCCTCTCACAATCCTGGTCCCGGAGCGGATTCGATACCATTGTCGCGGCACACGCTTCGGAAGAAGGAGCGGACTCCGAGTAACTCGATTGGCCACTCGGGGACGATCCGGCAAATTATGAAGACCAAAGACAGAAAGAAATTTAATTTTCATCTTAAGAACTTCTGGATTTGCAGTGGCAGCACCAAGAAACGGGCCCAAAGGCTCTTGAGTAATCAGAAAGAGTGCGACGAGTGGGGCATTCCCAATATAGTCAAGAGTCCCTCTAACGAAAACCGAAATCTTCTTCGCCTGGCCTTCACTCTTTATGAGTACAACGAAGTGACCAAAACTCGTCGCCAATTGGGGCAGCCCAAATTCTCAGATCCCATTCACGATTGCGGATCGCTGTGCATAAACATCGGCCCTCTGACGGCCCCCAATGGGGACGTAATTGTGTTCCTTTCGGATGCCATCTATCGGTATTATTTGAAGCTGTGGTACGAGGACGATGGTTCCACTTGCTGTGAGGTGGACTTGAAGCCCGAGGAGAGTGAGGTGGAAATTCCCGGCAACAGGGACCGCCAGAAGTCCCTACTGAAAAGCTACAATCTCTTCCGCTATAAAGCTCCACAATTCAATTGCCCTGAGGGCAAAAACCACACTGGGTTCCAGGGTGCCCTGGTAAAGGTCTATTTCGAGGAGAGGGAAAGTGACACGCTTACTTTATAGCTTGCATAAAAAAAAAATTAAATGTAACTCGTATCATAGAAACAAAACCGTTTAAATAAATACCAACAACAAAAAAGACCTTATCTCTTTTGGCTTTCGCGATAATTTGAACGGTTCTACCAAAACTTGCAGAACTGTTTCGGGCCATCTGCTGGGCTCGGCCGAACTGCATCGAAAAATCAGTAAACTAAAGGATAATATTGCTGTCGGTACTTTCAGGACGTTCAAGGATCGATGGCTTTAGTTTCCCAAATGATTTCCCCTCTGTTTTGGTCTCTTAACTTAGTTATTTATTAATACGGAATTAGAGATCTAATTTATGCAGTCAGTACATGTTTAAATGCTTGTCTTAGTCTTTTGGATTTGGATTCCCTAAGCGCCATAGAATATGGGGTTCTCTGTGAAATGCGGACCGGCAACGCGTTCAAAGTTCCCATTGGCGTTCTTAATGCAAACGCACACCATCAGAAAGAGCTATTAAAAATATAATAAAATGTTGTTATTTAAATAAAATGGGTATTTTTTTTATAAATTTACCTTTTTGTTGGCACAGGGTTGCTTTGGATTCAGCCGTATAGAGAGGTTCTGCACTTTTTTGGCTTCCGCCGATTCAAGCTCGGAAGCGCCGGCAACAATTTTGCGGTAGTTCATCAATTTTTCCTCAAGCACTTTCGTGTACTTCCGCTTCCTTATGTTGGTGACCGCTCGGAATGCTGGGACTTCGAGTTTATAGCGACCATCCGAGATGCGTTCCATGAGATGGAAACTGCCCAGGGAGCCGTCTTCGTTTGCCATTTCATAGGGACTGAAATCTGGATGCCAGTCGTTGTTGGTGGCAGTGTTTTTTTGGCAAATGTCGAGGAGGCAATAGAGTTCTGAAGACTTGGCGGTGTTGTTGTTGTTCAGGTCGGTGGAAATCAGATTTATAGTAGGATATTTCCGGCTGTAGAATTTCTGTGATGGGTGGCAAATTCGGCTCAGCTTGCAGTCGTTCTCATCAATCCAGCAGTTGTACGCGTAACGTGGAATTAAAGCCATAAACTGCATTCCGGCTAATTCTAAATCCTCCTTAATTTGTTCTACTGATTGATCGGCGAAATTCGTATTCATACCATAATCATCTTCCATGGATATGATGTCGTTTAAGATTTGCTCCAGAGTGCAATCGGTTTCCATGGGGGCGGGACTGGCTTCCTCCACATAGTCCGGCCAATTTGTGATGTCCATTTCTTCATCAGAGTGAAAGGCGAATGCATCTTCTTCGGGCGAAGACAGGTTCCAGCCCAAAATATTATTGTTTTTCATATTTTTAATATAAATTGTGTTAAACTTGAATTAAAATTTGTACCCCTTGTGATTATTGGTCTGAATGGCTTGGTTGGCTGTAGAAAACTGAACCACCGCACGGCAGCAACTGCACGCATGGAGGGAACAACAACAACGCCGTGCAAATTTGAAACGGTTCTGATGGAGACCCGAACATCAAGAGATTTAACGCACGATTCACTCGATTCAGCGATGAGAGAGAGAGAGAAAGAGAGCGCGAATAGAACTGATAATGAAAATATAAGTTGCAATTGAGCGAGTCTGACTAAGAAGCAAGTTGCCGTGAAATGGAAAGTGTGTGTGGAGGGTTAGTTAAATCGGGATCTTAACCTACGAATTTATCTCAAAATGAGTGGCAATTAAATATTTTTTTTTACATCAATCACACATGGAACTTATCCGTCAGTTAAACAAAATCAAAATGAATTAGTCTGATCAGGAATCGAACCCGCTTGGGTTGGCTTCGCTGTTGGGCTACAAAGCCGTTGGGCTATAATGCCAAGCATGTCTGAGGCGGATAAATTCCCACTAGAGTGGGGTCTTCATAAAAATCGCTATCGCTTGTTTTATTTTTAGATTGTTTTTATTTTTAGCATTGCCTGAATGAATGAATCATATATTTTGTTGCGCTCGGGGGCCGATGACGATGGAACCGTTGCAGTGACAGCCGGCATGGCAGGCCGGAATTGAGTCTGTCGGCGTTGGGGGGGAGATTTGTGAAATCCTTTTCTGAGTTTTCAAAACCAGGCTTAGTCTGTCTCATGAGCATCTTCATGTCCAGCTCGATTACGTGAGAATAGTGAATATTTCTTCGAATGATATGTTCGAAATTCCCACACATTTTATATCACACTGCCTGCAGATACCGAAACAACTAACAAGAATGCGTCTCGTGATATGACAACCCTGAATATGGGCGAGTTGGCAGCACCAAGAACAAAAAACTTTCGTTTACAGCAGATAGATTTGCAGGTCGAGAAAGCCTTACAAAACAATCAGAACTTAAAGCAAATAATATTGGCATTCTTTGCTTTGAGAATGGTAGCTACTCTGCCAAATGGAGATCAGTTGGGCAGAAATTGCCCTCGTTTTATTGAACGGCTGAGCCCATGTGCAGGAAATGCATTCAGTTGGCCTTTTATGGGCCATTAAAATGGCAAAGGCTTCGCTGCCGAAATGACCTTAAAGGATGGAACCTTTGGCCCGCAAGTACCTCGTTCGTTACTTATTTATCCCTTACATGGCTTCAAATATTAACATCCCGGCGAGCGTGGATATCAAACGTGCCTAATAGGCTGGTAATACTGGCAGTGCTGGGCGTTGGTTTTAAAGCCAAGAAGCGAATGCAATTCAAGGTATTTACGGCAAATGGTCGTTTTATATTTTTGGGCAATTAAGGCTCACAAGAGATGTGCTGGGCTAAATTTAAGATCGTGCCTCTGGCCATTTCGCTTTCGCCGTGTCAGCTTGGCTATTTGGCCGTACACATTATTTTTCTCATCCTGGCGGTGTAGACAGGCATTTGCAGTTCTTTTCAGAGCCACAGGAGCTGGCTGGTCCAATTGTGTTGTTGTGATCAAATTTGTTGCGGCAGCAGATTCACTGTCGCCATGGCGACATGGCTGCCGTCCGTTGGCGTTCATTCATTCATTCATGGTGGTTATCCGGTGTTCCGTTCCGTTCTTCTTTCGGATTTGGCTACCGGCCGTTGTCAGTTGGATAGTTGGGCAAAATTCCAAATTGCCCCTCTACGGCACCTGCGGTGGCAACATCTTTCATTGCCATCCCTTTAGACAGTGGCCTCGTCATCAAAGGCCACCAAGGCCCGCCAAGGAATGGGCGGTGGATGGCCCAAGAGTCATCAGCATTATCAGCAAAGTCACCCACTCGTGTGTGTGTGTGTGGGTGTGCCGAGGCGCACTTTATTTTAGCCGAGTTGAGTTGACTTGAGCTTGGGCTTTTGCTGAGCTTCCGTCCGTACTGCCGGTTTCGTTTTCCATTGCACTTTAGTACTTTTGCAAAGGATGTTCAATTTCCGCTTTTCGTTTTTAGGCAAACTAAAGTTTTCTACATTTTTTTCTCTCGTTTTTAATTTTAAAACTTTACAAGGTTTTAGTGCCATCTAAATTCAACGCCAGCCATAAATAAAGAATGTCCATGAAAATCTAACCCAAAGGTTCCCAGGTTCAGGCCAAGATTACCCACAATTCAGCTTTCAAGCAAAGATTAATCTCTCATCAATGAAGTCATTGGAACAATGCTAAAAGTCAAGTACAGTTGTAATGAAATTTTCATAAAGATTCAAGGATTCTCCAAGCTCCTCCACACTGCGTATGCGTGATGCGGCGTTGGGTTAATTGAAATCTCGGTTGTGTCTGTGGTACTTTCCCAAATAGGTGTTGTTTTTTCTGTAGATTTTTTATGCAAATTGCTAATTGCACTCATCATCTCATCAGCCATGTTGGCGTGTCGGTTCGCGCAAGGACAAGTATGCATAAGGAGGAAAACTTCAACTGCCCGCTTCTAATGAGAAATGCAAAACAGTTCCAATTTATAAAATGTTCAATGGCGAAAGCAGAAACAAAAAGCAGCGAATAAAATACAAAAAACGAGAGCAGAAATGCGCTGCGGCGAGTTCATTAAAGTAAAAATTAACGTTCAACTGGCCATGGCCAGGCCCCAGTCGCCAGTCGCGGCCAAGTCAAGGCGGCCAGGTTATAAGGCAGCGTAAGTGGCTGGGAAATGGACGAGCGCGCCGAGCTCGCTACAAATTGTTAGGGGACTTGGTGGATCTTCAAGTTCGCCAAGTGGACGCTTTGTTAGCCCGCCCGACGGTGCTCCTTTTTTTTTCCAGCCACTGCCATTGGCCTGGCTTTAAACTAAAGGTTTCAAGTGCGCTTCATTTTGTTGTTGTTGAATTTTTATTACCTCTGCACGAGCATTATGCAAAACAGGATGGCGCCTTGACTTGGACGCATTTGTGAAGGCGACTATACGGAATGTCAGGGCCGACTGGGCGAGTCAATTGCGGGAAAACTATTCACACAGGCAGATAGACAGACGTATGGCCTAATAATTTCTTTGGATTTTTTGATATTAAAGGTAGAATTGATTTTCCGGGAATTATGGGAAATTCTGGGAATTATGATAAACGAGATGAATTGAAGAATTGACTTGTATTGAGTTTTAAAGTCCAGGAACTTGATTTAACCAGGCTAATAATTAGGTAATAAGGCACCAAAAGAATTTGGATCTAGCGGTCATAATTAAGCTGCTGTGGCTTAAATGAGTTTAGTTCCACTGCGTTGTTTCGTTTGGATGATATGTCCAATCCAAAAGTCCTTTAAAATACCATATTAGACGCTTGAGCGGGTTCTGTCAAAAGAGCGAAGTTCAGTCTTCGAATTCTCTACTTCTCCGCTTTTACAATATTTTGTCTTTTTTCACCATCTGTCTACCTCATTGACGGGGCCTGCTTATTTCCCCTGACTCACCTCATATTCGGCTGTCAATTTTAAGATCTTAAGATGGCCTTTAATATGCCGTTTTAGACGCTGGAGTGTTGGTAAAGAAAAGGGGATTTTTGGTATTATTTTCTCTCCGACTGCCCACCTAATCGACCGGTTGTTGATCTGTTCATTTAAGAAGTCTTTTAATTTAGGGTTTAGCACTTTTGTGCTTAATTAAGAGAAGAATTTACGACACAACCATCAAGGCTAAGTTAGACAGACGTCCAATTCTCCGCAATTGCTTTCTCCCTTTTCCCCGACTGCCATTCTCACCTATTTTCCCTTACAAACATAATATGTATTGACTACCGTAGGAGAAATTTGTAGATTCAGTGGGCGGCTAGGAAAATGATTTTGACTCGAGTGGACCAACAATTAGGCAGGGCATTGTGCAAAATACCGTTGGGGTCCGAGCACTTATATTGGCACTAAGAATTCTCCGGAGTCACGTACCGCCCGCTGACAAAGTAAGCCAAGTTTGCCGATTTACGTCGAAAGATGCTGGCCGGCTGCAGACTGCAAGTTGGCGCTGCATAAAAACTTGTTAAAATTTAATAATTTATGGCCGCCACGGCTAGACAAGTAAAGGCCAGGAGCTTCAGCGGCCCTACACCAACGGCGGCAAGTAATAGACGTCAGTGGGTCCTTTTTTTGGGTGGATGGGAGCCGTGCTGCCGGTCATAAAATTGCAGTCCCTGTCGGAGCTGTCCGAGGCATTTGGGCTGGCTAGAAAATTGCCAGCATGCTTGTTTTTCTTGTTGTTGTTTATGAAACTAAACTAATATGTTGGTGTAATTAAATTTTGACATGGCTGTGCCGTCTTAGTTGGGGGCCGGAGTCATTTACCTGGTGGGATGGACGGCTGTCTGAGTTTATGGCAAATTGATGGAAATTAACTGCGACAACATTTGCTGAGTCGGAGGGAAAAATGCTTGAGGATGCTGGCATTGCCGGCCATCAGCGCCAAATGCAGTGGAATGCGTAAGGACGACGGCCAGTCGGCCAGTTGATGACATTGCTTCAGTCATTGAAAGTTTGTTTTAAATTTTAATTAAGCTGAAAATTGGCAGTCTCGTTGGTTGGCCCAGCAATTCCATAATTAACTTTTCCCCAGCTGGGGCGAAAAAGGCTACCGAATTCGAGGGTCTTTTATGGCAATGAATGTGAAATTGAGTTGCGCCTCTTAAAGTTTTCATTTCCGCTCCAAGCCCAAAAAACCCAACAAGTTGTGATGAGAAAAGTAGATGACGATTTTCCTCACCCTCAAGATAATCTATTAAATCTCTTGGCACACCAACCAATTGATGTCCTGCACACCGTTTGGCGTGCTGTGCGTGTAAATATGACAAATGACAGGACAACGCCTTAGCCGCGTGCCTGTTTTAGACAAATGGTTCCTGCCCAGGCCTGGCAATTATCCCATCCTCTTTCCCCAGACGACCACGGTGATTTTTCACGCAATGGGCCTGTGGAATGCCTGGCTGGGGGAGCTTGACTGATTATTATGGGCGGACAATACATTAAAGTCGATTAGGTGGCAAATCTTGTACTCTATCCCCAACCAAGTCCTGGCTAAAGTTAGGGAAACCTTAATAGCCAAGGCAAACCTGAGCATTGTCTACCGATTAGTTTATTGTGAAAAATTAAAGCGCAGGCTGGAAAAGGCAAAGCATCTCTCATCATCTGGTTAATTTTATGGTTTTGTGCAAACCCATGTGCGTTTGTCAAGGACGAGTCAGTCACTCATTCAGTCAATCGTTGAGCCACTTGGCTGCGTCGGCTGCTCATGCGTCTATTGAAAATCTCTTAGCTGGAATAGAAAACAAACCGACTGATGGGTGAAATGCCAAAGTGAATTGAGGGTCAAAGTTTAGCTGCTGTTTGTCGAATTTAAACGATAATCAAATACAAATATCATTGTTAAAAGTTCTTTAAAAGTTCAACATCAGCCGACCGACGACCGAGCGACCGCCTGTTGATTGACCAGGGCACTATGAATTCCAGACCTCAGATTCCTGCCGACTGTCATCACAATATGTAAATATGTAAAATGTCAACGGGGTCTCGGCGTTGTCCTTTCACAATTCCTCCGCCGCCGTCCGGGCGATACAAAAAATTACTGTTGCATATTTGATTGTCTTGTTCAATATTTGCATATTTGCCCATTTTACTTTCAACCCCTTACCACGGCCCCAATTTGCCGCATTCCCCACAATTTTGCCTTCGTCCTTTTGCCGGGTTTCCGCTTCGTTTGACTGCATTTGGCTGGCTTGTGTCGAGACCGACACAGCTTCGGTCTTATCAACGCCAGCAGCCGACCAACCAACCGACCGCCCGTCCACAGATCCTTCGAGGGCACGGCTGGGGCTTTCGGTCATCGATAGTGTGGGTGTTCACCCAAAGACGAGGGAGTTATTTGTATTGACGCAAGCAATACGTTTGCAAGATTTGCATTTGTCTGACTGACACCGCTGCAGTCGAATAATAAAAGAAGTCCTGGCTTCTTGTTTCTCTTGGTTAGACCAAAAAAAGGCAGCCAATTGCCAGGGCGTGTGAACCTGTCCAGTTGTTCGTTAAACGCTTTTTCCACAGCCTAAGCTTGGCCATTCGCCTCCAGGTGGCCGGTTTGGTCTCTTGGCCCTTCAATTGTTCGTGGGATTGCATTTGCGGTATTCCAAAAATGCCGACGTTCTTTTATTCATGTAAAATATTTGTTATTTATTACAATTTGCTGAATTGAAAGCCTTTACCAACGCCCCCGCCGGGATGTGCTTTTGTTTTGTTTTGGGATCCGAATCTCACCCGCAGTCCCCAGTGTCGTTATCCCTTGGCACTTTTTGTTTACCATCGTCCGCTTTTGAATGATTAATTGGCAGCAATTTGCACAGAACGGCTAAATGTTTACTGGAATTTGTCCATTTCCCAATTTGTTTTTGTCTTTTTTATAATCTACATCCGAAAAAAGCGTAACAAGCAAAGTTTTGCGACGATGACAGAAAAATATATCGGATATCCTGATATCCTTGTTATTGTACTATGTAACAAAAACTCATCGTTACGCTTAATAGCCTGTGATTAAACGTCTCTTAATGCTTAAAATAGATTTTAAAAATTGTATTCTTGGTTCTGTTCAAGGAAAACTCAAACCGCCCTTGATAAAGAATTTTTTTATACACATCTGAGTTAATTTAATGAAAAAGAATACCAAAATACAATGCAATATCGGGGATACCAGCAGGAAAACTGAAAGGTACCAAAAAGGCAAAGGTCCCCAAATAAATCGAAGATATAATTTAATTCTTTAAATTCTTTATGGCCATCTTGGGAGATTTTATAATTTCTTGCAGTTGCAGTTATTATTTTAATCATTCTTTTAATTCTCCTATTTAATTTCAATCTTAAGTTAACTTTAAAGAGTATTGAACGTTCGACTTTGTAAATATTTGTAGGGATCAAAATTCTTGAAAGAAAACCCAACGTAACCAAAATGCTTATAATCCTTTCATTCCAAGTTCACTTGGTCTTTTGTTTGAAGATTAAAAAATAATAAAAATGTAAATATATAATTAAAATTTGCTTTTAAAATAAGCTTAATTTAGATGCAATAAAATGTGTCATCTCTGGCTCTCAATTTCCCTGGGTGCGTTTAGGAACGAATTGAATGGAACTTTCATTTAGCTTATTTATTTATTTTAGCCTGAACAAACCATTAAAATTGCATGGGTGATGGAATTTAGAGAAAGAAATTGTCGCAAATAGTTCAACAAAATTTATGCATTGATTGACAATTTCTGGGGATAGAAATCAGTGTTCCAAAATCAATTTGTTTGCGGGATTAAAGTCAGTTTATTAATTTGCTGCGGTCAATTCGAGTAATAAGCCTAAATTTCCTCGATTCTCGGGATTAAATTCCATTCAATCCTTTTGTGGTTAACCAACCGGCATCGCCAAAAGCCACTTGAGTGTTTTAATTCTAGGCTTAAATTTGTCGCTGGTGGGTGTCCTTCTTTAAAGGCCTGCCGGGCATCATGCGTAATCATATTCCAGTCACAATATTGAGGGTATTTCAGCGAAGTCGAGGCACGGAATGCGGTTTGTTTATGCGTCTGTCGAAGCGTAAAAAGTCGTATACTCTGACAGTTAAAAATTGTTGAGGATTTTTTAACGGCCTTTGCCCCCCACCCATCAGATGGTGTGGGCGGGGGGCGGATGGTCGGGCTCTTCTCACCCCGGGACAAAAAGTTAATTAAGTTCTTAAGGAACGTGTTGTTGAACAGAACCAGGGCCTGGGTCCTGGGCCCTGGCTCCTGACCATTCGTCGTCCTTTGTCTGTTCGTTTTGTTTTGCATATCTCAGCGAAAATGGCATGTGCAGACCAGAAGGTAAAACGGTTGACAGTGGAAAGAACGTTGAAATGGCCAGCGGACGAAAAGGACTCACATACAATAAATTGATTTCATACAAACTGTGTAATTCATTTTCGTTTCCCACTGCATGCATTTTCCGTTCCGGAAGCCCAACGACGACACCGCCAGAAAGGAAAGAGCATTAACCGAGTATTACCAAGCCCAACAAGCCCCAGGACCTGGGCGAGAGCCAGCCAGCCAATAATAGTATAAATCAACGCTTGGCGCACACATTCGAGGCGATAGTGTGAATATGGTGATTGTATGGCCGCTTGTTGTCAAAGGATATGGCGACAGAGAGCTCTGTAAATTGGAAGATCCTCACAACCAAACTAATCTTAAATTCACTGATTAAAAGGAGCCAAAAGGCGACCGCCGAATCCTTTAATAATCAGTTGAAATTACTTTAAAATTCATCAGACTTCAGGCGGTTCCTTGGCGGCCCTTTAATGAATAATTCATAAACACAATAGCGTAAATTAAACTGAATAATTTTCATAAATTTCAAGTCCTGTCCGTCCCGCGTCACCCACTCGGTTGCGTGGGTTCTTATCGGGGAAAGTTATGTCGTTTTGAGGAGGACTGTCGGACTGTCGGTGCCTGCGAGGCGTTAATGGCTTAATTACCCCAATTTCATTATATCTTTGCCATAATTAGTTGAATATTTTCGCGGTGAAAGTTCTCAGACTGCGGTTGCCTTAACTTAAATTGAACAACAAGTCGCGCGGGTCAAGTCAAGTCGGGCCAAGGGCTTTCTTGTCTGCAAATGAAATCAATCCCTTGGGGCGAAAGTTAATTTTCACTTGATTTTGCAGTTCGCTGAATTGGCTGGCAGACAGGAAGGGAAGCCAGCACCAAACGTTTCGCTGATTAAGCCAAATGAACCGTTTCACGAGTGAGGTTTTCCGATACTAAGTAAACAGCAATAAAGCGAACCCAATTGGCATTTAATTCATTTAATTTTATTTGAGTCATCCAACCGCCTGGCCTGCCATTCACAGGTAGATCTAAAACGATTCATCCATTAACTGATGGCGGGCAGTTTCAAGAGCTCACTTACCATTAACTGGTTGAGGTAATACTCATAGGGAATGGTAGTGCCGGATTCGAGGGCCACTGGCCACATTTCGTCCATTTCCTCTTGGGTGAAGGGCTCGCCTTCTTCCATCATTTGCTTCTCGAAAACTTCCTTGGTTAGGTAGCCTTTGTTTTCAGGATCTAAGATCTTGAAGGCCTCTAGAATTTTCTCCGGCGGTGCAGGTTCCATTCTGCCAATATGAAATACATTAATATTCAGATTTCTGTTAGGCTTCGTTTGGGGTTACTTTCGCTCCATGAGCAGCTGCGTGACATGGGGTAAAAATTTGGTCAAGTGAACCTCGCCGCTGGTCTCCTCCGACTCGGTGGCGGATATTACTTCGTTGACTTCCTCCTCGGTGGGCACGCAGCCCAGCAGACGCAGAACGGTTCCAACTTCGCGGACATCAATGAATTTATCGCCATGGTGGTCGAACACGCAGAAGGCATCGGAAATGCGCTTTTCCAGATTCTCGGCTAAATGAAAAACACGATTTTAAAATAAAAATCCAAATAAAGAAAACGTCTCCGCTTACTCAAGTCCATTGTTTGGTCGATGTATCAGTTGCTGGGCGAGTTTGTGAGTTTGATTGCCATGACAACAGCGGGCGATTTAAATTTATTAAACACTGGAAGAGAGTGAAAGTCTCCGATGAATTTCGAAGTTAAATAAAAATTTTGTTGGAGTTGCCAAGTCCGTGTGACCCAAAGGATAAGCCAAATGAAATTTAAGCGAGCCTCTTTCTCCATAGAAATGAAAACAATGGCAAGCGTGCAACCGGAAACGGAAGTCAACGCAGACAAACAGCAGAAATCAAAGGGACAGGCGACGCCCGGATGCCAACAGCACGACGAGTGGACCGGACAACACCGAACCGGGCCCGGTCAGGCCAAGCCGAAGGCTTAAAAGTAAAGGCGACAAAATAGACAACAGTCAGCACCAAGAGCTGTCCAAGTCTGTGGTATATGCTCTTCTGTTTCGCTTTACGATTTTTAAATAAGCAAACACACTTTTATGACATTCCAATTTCAGGACAAACAAAGAACAGACACTGCGCCACTGCCGGCCGGGCCGGGCACGCCCGACTTGGGCAGCCCTGACGGCCAAGACAGATGGCCACGCCTGCAGCAAATAAAAGGATGCTGCCTTCAGATTCTGGCAAAAGCCATAAACGAAAATGTGTAAAAAGCTTAAACGGCAGTAAAGAAATTCTTGGCCGCCATCTGACAATGCCAAGCCTCCGCCGAACGACCGACCCCGGCCAGGCTATTCCCAATGCACATACTCTCTCTCGTGGTGCCGTACAAATTGGATAGTAAACGCCAGCTCTTGACCGTTATCTTAATACCTGGATGACGCTGGGTGGCCGGGTTGGCTCAGTCGTCTTGTCAACACGGCATTTTATTGCCAGAAACAGCAGGCAACCCGCCGCCCATTCCCGGTCGGCCGGAGGCATGCAACTCTTGCCATGTGTGGTAAGGTTTTGGGCCAGGGCCACGTGCAGCTGAAATTCAACTTAATTAAGAGCTGCAATGCGAGTTCCAGCGAGGAAGGGAGCAAACTCGGGCTGCACTGGGTTCGTGGGTCATAAATCAATCGCAATTCCCCGCCCAGGACACATAAATACGGAGTAGCGAAAGGCGTTGGTCGGGGCGGGGGGCCTGACTTTTATGGTCCGTGCAAGTGAATTAAAAGTGTGGTAATTACGTATTATAAATGTATTTGGCTGTGTAGCATTTGCTGGCAAACAAATTGTCACATTTTAATGGCCTCTCCCGTTCCCAACGACTCCTAGAAAAACGGCAAATAAATTTCCGCGAAAAGTTCCCCGTAAATTGTGAGAGTCTCCCAGTTAATTGCTGTGAAAGAGTATACAGTTGGTCGGGGAGAATGCAGATTGCCGAACGATGATAAATTACAGGTACAGCAATTAAGAATGACAGGCGCCCCACCACCCAGCCATCATCATCAGCTGCGAAACTTCTTGGCTCCTCTGGCCGGCGTCCGGGCCATAAACAATTGCAACTGACATTCGGTCTTGATGGCGCGGTAAATGCAGCAAATCGAGTTAACTGACATTAAAGACATGGCCGCTTAGATGAGCTTAAGGAATTTCAAATCCCTGAAGCCGAAAAAGCTTAAGAGCAACAGTCATCCATCAATCTGGCAACCCATCAACCACTTGACTCCTTGTCAATGTTTGGTATCTCAGCGCGCAGCCGGCCGAGCGGGTGAATGAACTGCCAGCTCCCCAGAACATATGCGTATTTGAAATGCCAATCAGAGCTCCTCTGTCGGTCTGGTCGAACGGTCTTCTTGTGTGTGTGTGTGTGTGTTGGCCAGGTTATATCAATTACTTGCCACAATGGGCTGGTTTATCGAACCATTTCACGGTCGAGCGGGCTTCGGCGACGCTGAAAAGTATGCCACAAATTGTGGTATGCAAAGCCAAGGGAAAAATCGCAGTCAGCAATTCCGTTGGTGGCGGGGGAGTGCGAATTTTCGGCGGGGCTTGGGCCGGATTGCTGGGGTTTTTTGAAAGATGTTTCGGTGTGGGCGTGGCTTAGGCATTTCGGAGGCTGGTCAATGGCCAGTTGCAAGTGGCAGCGGCCAGGCGGCGCTTATGTTTATGACCGCATATTTACGGCCTTAAATTTGAATAATTTACGACCGTCGCCGTTGCCGCGCCTCAAAGAAGCCGCCGCTCTATGTGTGGCTGTGGGCAACAAAGGACTAAAACGACACACATGTTCTGGTGGAGAGGGCCAGGCGATTTAAGTCGAGCCGAGCCGCTCACAAAACACGACATGAATGTGTTCTAGTTAAAAACACAGCTGGAGAGCCAACCAGCCAGCGCAGTCATCGTGTGGGTGTTCAAAGGACTCCCCAGCACTTTGCTTTGCATGAATGAAACTCCAACAGCAGCAACAATAACATCCCGAGGAGCGAGTGGAGTGGGAACAGCAGGCGCCGCCATCGAACAGATTGTGTTGGCTGCCGGCGGCAGGCAGGCAACGGAAGTGGCTGGCACACCAACATAAACGGAAACACAAAATGCCGCCATAAAACGGGAGTTAAATTATTGCAATTGTGTTTGTAGCGCTTTTTCATAACTGTAAATTGTGTATGTGCATCTCGTTTTTGTTGCCGCTGCACTTTTAGTGTCAATAAAATGCGGCAAAATCCCGTCCGTTCTGTTCCTCTTGCCCTTTCGATTCCCACTGGAAATTTACAATTAAATGCGTTTCCATTTCCATTTATCAGTTAGCACAACAGTTTGCTTCTTTCTTTTCTCTCGCTCAGATTAGAGGATAAGAAACTCAGTACGAGTATACAGGGAAATTTGCACAAGGACAATAAAGTAATCGCCTCCCTACGACCTTCTTCTAATCCCCATTTAATGGACTAAATTCTGCAGACGCCGGAGAAATCTGTGCCAATGCTTGTTTAACAGAGTCCTGGGAGAAGGTGGAGTTGGGCAAATGGTTGAGTACACTCGAGTGTACTGAACTTTTGTTTTTAACCGCAACTTTTTTTATTGCCACCATAATATTTTGCCAAGTTCTTCCATCCATTTAGCTGCTGTCCTGCCGGCGAATTCTACTATTTGGCTTGTAATTTATGCACGCCTCCTCATTGTGCGT
This sequence comes from Lissocephala sabroskyi, assembly GCA_037075105.1. Lineage (NCBI taxonomy): Eukaryota > Metazoa > Arthropoda > Insecta > Diptera > Drosophilidae > Lissocephala > Lissocephala sabroskyi. The sequence continues at coordinate 95,801 of JBAMCP010000065.1, read as the reverse complement.
TTGCCATTGGACCCCCGGAATCGGCTACGGAACCAGAAACTATATGCGACACACCTACACACACACAAGGATGTGTGTAGCGGTTGTTCTTCTTGCCTTTTCCGTGGACACACCCATTGGCCCACAAATTGCATGCATACATTTACATGAAATTACACGAAGAAACAAAATAGTTTAAAGTGCTTTTGGGTGAGCGGTTGAATTTGTGTTGCAAAGTAAGCACAAAAGTCTGATGAGACCGAGTGCCGTGCCGGTGGCGGTGGTGATGACGGTGGTTAAGTCTTGGCCACCCAAAATCACCGGGCAAAATAAGAGTAAAATGCAAAGAGCTCAAGATGCGGTGGCAAAAGTTCGACTTCACATACTTCAGATACTACTTTGGAAGTAAAACTTTCAATTGCCACGGCTTTCAGGGCTTCAAAATGGGACAAAGGCGGTTGGCGGGTTATTAATTCGAACTTTGCTTTGAATAAGAAAATAAGAAAACCAGATTTCTATCCCAAGTTTATTTCAGAGAATGAATCTTATTTGTAACTTGTTTTATTCGTTAATCATAAATCTGAGTGCTTGGATTATTAATTTGAATACAAAATTCGGAATTTTAGGCCGAGTTTATTTAGAAGAACGATAAATTTCTCTTAGTTAAAAATTGAAGAAAAGCAAAGCAGACAAAACAATTAAGACTACAAATTCTATAATCCAAGAACCTAATTCCGAATTTCTGTTAAGTGGATGATATTTGGGCATTTTAATTAATAATTTAGAGGTTAATTGGTTGCTCCTTGGATTTAATTTGAGAATCGATGAACTGTATAAATGACCACTGATTTCCTTGGATTAGTGGCGTGTGAGTCTGGCAAGGACTTCGTGGCAGTGGCCATGATTTGGTTGATCGCCTGCATCGTGCGGTTTGTCAGTCCAGCCATATTGGCAGTTAATAAAGCAGATTATAATTACGTGTTACCATGACTCAATCACCCACCCACTCACACACGCACACCCAGCAATGCAACCGCAAGAAACACGTTGTGCTCTAATGAGCCGGTCGTCTGTTTGTAGACGCTGGGGGGGTCGGTGCTTCATTGAGTGAGATGTGGTTGGAAGTTGTCAAGTTAATTAATTATTTGCATCAGCAAATTCAATTGCTGTTGTTGGGTTCAAAGTTCGTTGAAGGGTTGACGCCTGTAAGTCGACACCGACCAAAGTGATTTTTGTCATTTAGACAGGCAAACTCCTTCCCTTGTCCGTTCCAATAAAGCACTTGAACTGTGCGTATACTCAATTGATTAATGGTGTTAATTGAGTTTGAGCTAAGCAAAGAAATTCTAAATGTGAAATTCGAGAAATGCGAATACTTTTATGTTCTTGCAAGTCTCAGGTTTCTATGAAGGGAAACATCCGTCTAAATATTTGCATTATATTTAAGAACAGGGTTTCAAGGGATGCTTAAAGCTTATTTAGCTTTCCGAGCCTAGTAGAAATGACAGAGATTCTCAGGTTGTTCTTGAAAAGAAATTATTCAGGTTATTCTGATAATGGAAGGCTTTCCCTGAAAAGATAAGAACTGATTTGTAGCTTTGTAGCTTTGAGCTTATGAGCATTTTTACTGATTATGGGCTTCCATTCATAAACTTCATTATCTTGGGGACTTTATAAACTTAATGGGAATGTGTTTATTTTTATTGCGTAATTCGCCCCTTGAACTTGTCTACTATCGTGGGAAATATTTGTTATCTCTGGCCCGCCATATCGGTCGTTCCTGACCTCAGACAAAAAGCCAAATTTACGTGTTGTTATCAAAGCGTTTCACGCTCTCGTGCTTATCACACTTGTTGGGATGCCACGTGCTCGTGGCAGCAAAGCGCTGGCCACGCTCTTCAGAACTGTCATAAATCTTGCATACCGATTAGACGCATGCGCGAACCGCGCTCCGATTCCGTAGTATTCCAGCAGGCGATGTTAACATCGCGCCCATTCATAAAACGGTGGCGGTGTTTTGGGACGACGGCAGTCGGGCCAAGGGCTGGCGATGCGAGCGTTCGGAGGACTCGGATTCAGTTTGCGGTAATTCCTGCAGCGGACTGGTTGCTTTGGCGGCAGCGAAACTGACAACCAGCCTTTTAATTTGAGTCAAGTGATCAGTCGGATATTTCGCAAGTGGTCGTGAAATCCATCAAACGTTTAAGAGAGTTTAAAAAGGCAATCAAATAAGAAAATAACCAGTTCATAAACCAGATAGGCTGCTGTCCGCAAATAGAGATACAAGTTCAATCAAGTGCCGTTGAGTGAGATAAAGTTTGTTGTGAAAGTTAAGTGTGCTTGGAAACTCGGCCGACTCCACGCCAGTTGCGGTTGCTTCTTCACACATTCAGCGGGTTGGCCTGGCCTAAAGTTTACCCGGCCGGCAAGTCAACGGGAGACAAGGAGCTACCCTTTTTTGCTGGTCGGCTGGCCGCCCAAGTTTAGTTGCCGTCCTCGTTGTACGCTGTCAAAATGTTGGCCAGCAAACTTTGCCCGAATGCCAACAATTGAAGTCGTAACAACAAAATTTAGTTAAACAACGTCAGGGTTTCTGGCTCCTTGGGCTGTCAGTGCGTTTCTGCAGCGGCTGCAACTGAGCGCGCCACCGGAAGCGGAACTTGGAGTTGGCGGAAATTTTCGTGAACTAGTTTTTCATTTTTTCCTCACCTCGCTGGCTTCCTCTCCGCAAGCCCGGTTCGTTTTAAGCGCTGCGAGTTGGTTAACTAACGGCTCACTGGCAGGACGTGTGATGTGAATGGTAAGTGCAGGCAATTTCAAAACTCGGGTCGTTTTCTCATTTCGTTTATATGTGGAAAAAAATTATGAACCCACTTGGCATCATCCAGGTGGGGGATGGCAGTCTGGGGAAACTTTGGCGGGAAAATTCAGCTAATTAGTATTTTTCTGTGACCATGGGAAACTTTAAATATTTTCACAATTAAGGGAAGGATTCTGCAAAATGTTGTTGATATCAGATCGATTGCCATATGAAATTCCAAACGTCATTGAAATTTCATTGGCATTTCGGGCCAGGAAATGAACCAAAAGGCCAAGGTTTGTTTTGGAATTTGATAAATGTTGCGGGTAATTCGCTTAATTGGGGAATGTTTAGTCAATAATATTGTAAAGAAACATTTTAGCTGTTTCCTTGTCTGTAAAATTAAATGGAAATACAAATTCCCGAGGCACAATTTCTGATAAAGGAAATGTATATTTTTTAAATTATTGTTTGTTTATTTTGGGTGTCGATTTCAGGTGCCGATTCTTGGCCAATTTATTGAATTCAACAACAAAAGAATAATTAAATGAATTCCCCATATTTATCAAAAGTTCTCGACTTCAACTCTCGGTATTCTGTGGATGACAACTCACATGTGAAGCTGCCAAAAAAAATATAGAAAAATCTGTTTCAGTGCTTCTTTTGAATATGTTCAATGGGAAATTCATTTAGACTTTCCATACAAAAAGCGCAGAGAGCAGGCCGGAAGAATATTTAGAATAAATGTTGAAAAATCCCTCTAATAATCGTCCGGAATTCCTGGCATGGCCATGTGGAATTCCTAGAATTTCACCAAATTTATTAAGCATTAAATCTACTCGAACAGATCTACGTGTGTGGGTGTGTGTGGATGTTTTCCTCTAATTGTTACTTTATTGCCGCTTGGGGCTTTCACTTTATGGCCAAGAGCCTTAGGCGTTTCTAGCCCCAAAAGGCCCATAAATACGAAAGCGCCGGAAGCATCCTCAATCTATCCTTAAGCTTCGAGTGGGCAGGACAGTCCGGTCGAGGCTTTCTTAAGTGTGCGTGCCACTTTTTCCCTGGAGTAACCGCATTCATAATTAAGTAAAAATGCGAAGGGAAAAGGGACAATCAACGATGATAAAGTTTCCAGGCATTTGAGGCCATTCCACGTTGACTTAAAAGTCCTGCAAAATTCAGACTTCCATATTTTCCTTATCAAATCTTTTCAAATTTAATAGCGCTCATAAATTCGCTTGTGAGGAAATTCATATTTTCTCCTGGCTGAAATGAATTATTTTTAGTAATTTTCAGGAGAAGTTCTCATTGCTTTATGGTAATTAAATGAAAATTTATTTTAGTTCAAATTGTGTTAATGGCAAGTTTATTAATTATTTTGTTTGCCCAGCAGCAAATTTCCCCTCTCCACCACCACAATTTTAGCTTAATTTATTATTGTTTTAAGTGCCTGCGATGCTCTCCGTTGTTTATGCCCCCGGCCTGTGTCCTGCAGGCTGACCCCAAAACAGTTGACGGGGCGCTCAAACAGAAATCCAGACAAGCTAAAACGTTAAAGCTCAGCCTTCTCACATTATTCATTGCACAATTATAAATTTTATAGCACCCGACTCGGCACACCGGACTCCTCACACTCTTTGGCTATACAATTTCGTTTGAGAGTTAATCGTTCCTGAATTAATTGAATTAAATTTAATTGCTTTTACAAATCGAAGAAGTGATTAAAAATTGATAAGCTTAGAAGAGGAAAAGAGAGTTAAATGCCCAGAAATCATTATAAGCAATCAATCATAGAATAGTTCCCATGGAGTAGAAAGAATATCATAAGCTATTATTTGAGTAAGCTTAATGCTCCTAGAAAAACTGGAGAGGAAGTCGCGAGGAGTCTTCTGCAGTCAGGAAAGAAGCCTAATTCCTTGACTTGCTTGGGGGAATCGGATGGGTTTAGTTGATTGAAAAAAAGGCAAAATAGGATTCATTTCCTTGCGAATCGGTTGTTTTGAGTGTTAGTTCTTTATAGCCTTTGGCAGGGTGTAGAAATATAGAGCCACTCGGATATCCAGGACAGAGACTGCCGGCAATTGTCCTGTCTGCGGGTGAGTGTTTATTTTTCATAATTATGTAAACGCATTACTTATGAGTACATAAACATAAACACACACACACTAACCCACTACACCGCTCAAAATCCTTGGACAAAGCCAGCAAGCGTTGGACGGTGGAAGTGTCCCCCGCCCCCGGCTGTTTGGGTTATAGTTGGACAAACATTTGCCAAACATCCTGACTAATTTAATTGGCTTTCTCCGGAAGCTGCTCTGCATGCTTGTAGGTAGCCGTTTGTATGGCCATTATTGCCAGATGCATCAGCTGAATACATTCGCTTTCTGGGCCGTGTAATTCGGTTGTGCTTAGTCCCGGGCCTTGGCCAAACCGGTTCGGCCATTGGGGCCTTTGAATCCGTTGCCCAATTATGCAGCAATGTCACAAAGCAAACGTGTGCCTCAAAAGAATCTCGCAGTGCGGGAATATTAATTGACCGTCAGGTGGGAAGGTCCTAATTGGTGAGGCCTTCACCGGAGGCCATTAGGAAAATGAAATTTCAAAACGAAATGGAAAAAATAAATACAATACTGTAGAGTTTCGAATCAATGGCATTGGACATTTGTTTGTGGGATTTTTGGGCTACGCCTATCAAAACAAAAACATCTCAAAGTAGCAGACTAAACGGGCTTAAAACGCTTTTTGAGACCGAAGACATGAAGGACCGAAAAAATAGGCATAAATCTGAGATAAATTCACTCACCACAACCCGCAATGGCCGGGCACCGGGTGCCGGGGTGGCTTTAATGCCGAAAGCAAAATTGCGTGAAACGGAAAAGGGAAAGTAAGATGAGAAAAATGTGAAAAGCAAGAAATTATGGGCTGTAATATTTTTGGTCCTGTGAAATTTCAGCCTTGGCGACAACAGACGGAGAGCTTAAATAAATAAAATAAATCAAAAATGTAAATCAAAACCCAAATCCACAACCGCACACACACGCGCAAACGGACGCCTCACAGATCCTTTGATTGCAGGCTAGGCAGACGCCATAATTTGCAGCCAGTCGGTCAGCCGGGTCGGTGGATTTTTCCCATATATTTTGCTATATTTTTATGCCAGTGCTTGCGGTTTGTTATTTGAGGCGCTGTCTGTAATATGAAATCAAGGCAAAGGATTCACGCTGCCTGCTGTCCGCCGGCAAGCAATGAAACAAAAGTGCCGGCGCTCGGTGTGAAAAGAAAATATTAAATTAACTTGAGCACACAAAAGGGCCTAACGAATCATTTAGTTGTGGCCCAATTTCCTTGGACCCACCACCTCTTCAATTTCAAGTCAATTGGGTCAGCGGAAGTTTAAGTTGATTGTATTTCGCCCTGGTGGGTTCTTCTTTAAAACGATATTTTGTCATCGCTTGTCGGTTGTTGTTGGTTGCCGGTTGTTTATAAAAAATATCCACACCCACATCCAAATAAAAACGGAAACAATAATCTATATGGATGGCATTTTATGGTGGGTATTCGATTTATGTTTTTCGCCATCCACGAGTATGGCAGCATCAATAACAAAGGAATCGCTGAAGGCGTGGGTGGGTGTACAAAAAGGAGCTGTGGAAAACAAGCAGCCAGAAATAATCTTTGGCTGCATGTGGGTTTCTGTGTCTGAAACAAATTACTCTTGGCTGGTGCGATGTCCGGGGGCTCGCTTAATATAATTAATTTTCAGGGTATTTTCTGTTTGTTTCAACAAAATAAATACAAAAATTTCCCTCGCAGCTCACAGAAAAGACACCACCAATGGGAATAGAAGTCCCAGCAAATTAAAATTTTAAGACCAACAGCTCGGCCTTTAAAATGCGTTGCCTACTTTTTTGCGCCAGCCAAAAATGTCGACCAGCTGAGCTTGCGGAACAAAAATTATGTTATTACAAAGAATATAAAATAAATTCAGGCAATCTGTATAGATTTATTTTTAAAACTTCCAACGAAAGAAATTGCCGACCCCCCCACCCAATCGATAAATCATTTCCCGTTTCTCTAATTAAATCTCACGCTGTCAATCATCGTTGGTGAAATGAAAAATGAAAAGCAAAGAGATTACAAATTTTTCATTTATATATACAGTATAAAATTGACAAATAGCTAAAGGCGAAATTGCGGTTTTGCGTCCTCAGTTCAAGTGGAGATTTTACTGCCGATATGTGTGTAACCCAAAGGAAAATCCAATAAAATCAACAGCCACCCAGTCAGCCAGACAAACAGCAACAACAAACTCGATTGCTATGGAAACAGCGGAAAAGTTAATGCTATTTTCAAACTAGTAACGTTAAAGTGGCTTTAAAAAAAGAAACGAAGCGAAATATTCATTTTATTTTACCAAAGCTCTCTACTTTACGCACAAGCTCTTTGGATACTTTAGTAACTCACACACACAGACATCCAACGGGCCTTCGTGGGAGCCGCCGAGTCGTTTGTAGAGCAGAGCAAATCCATTTCCTTTAGCAGGCTCCGGGGAATTGCTCTTAAGTCCAAAGGCGACTTACGCAGCCGTCGAGCAGTTGAGCGACTAAGTCGGATTGCCCGGCCAGCCCCGTTGAGCCGAGAAAAATCATAAATTATCTGCATAGGTAGGTCTCCGGCTCCGGTCGAGTTGAAAGTCCCTTTCTGTTTTCCCGTGGATTCCTCACAAATTATGATAAGCACTTTACCGTAATAGGCGATGTAACAATCAAAGCGAATCCCAACTGAGACAATGAGTCTGACAATGGGCCTTGTCAAGGCGGCGACCCGAACCAAAAGCCAGGCCCGTCCGATCCTTTCGACTTCACTTTCTGATGGCACCTAACTGGGCTGCCAAGTGCATGGCCAAACTGGAAACGGCCAGCAAAAGTCCCCCCACCCTTGGCCGGCCAAGACAAACAGCTCACAAAACCAACAACAACCAAACTAACAAGAAAATCACTTAGGCCCTGTCGTCGACAGTGCTTGCCAAGTTTTCATTTGACCCAGCCGACTGTTTTCTCGCCGTCCTCGTCTCGGCCTTAAATAGAATACGAATGCCAGTGGAAAAAGAAAAAAATATTATAATAAAAGATGACAAAAAATAATGCGAGCAACGTGCCAAATAGTTGCTCAGACTCGCAGACATTTATGCATGCGAGTCCGCAGTCCACAAAATGTATGTAAATGTTGGCATTTGTTGCAGTCACCCACCTCAGCCCCAGCCCGATTCGTAGCCTTTATTTCTCATATTTTCCTTTTTTTTGGCAACTAGAAAACCCAGTGAATGCGCCGTCCAAATGCTTTGAAGTGTGTCTGGATCTGGGGACTCACATAAATTATGGAGAGCGCTGTCTACCCACGCTGCCGGCCACTTTCGAATTCCCCGCCTGGGGTGCCCGAAATGGGTTATGGGATTTGGCAAGTGTGAATCCGAGCGGCTTCTATTGTCGACATGACACGATATTAATTCATGGATTACAAGCTGCAAAGGTGAAGAAGGTTGAACTAATTTGCATTTATTTGGATGAGCATTCCATCAGGAAAAATATAATTATCCTGAAACCGGAATGCTGAATCTGCGACCTTGAAACTAAAACAGTTCTGAAAACTTTGTGCAGAAAAAAGTCAGAAAAAGTTGTTCACAAAGTTGGGCCAACTTGAAGTACCGCTCAAGAGTCCCTGAATCGTGAAAAACCTTGCATACAATTTCCCCAACTGGCTGGCGGTTTGGCTTAAAAGGTGGCTAGAAATCAGGCCCAGAACTGCGATTGAATTCAACAGCGATGTCCGTTGTCCTGCGCAAGTTGACACAGTCCAGCTGAATGTTTATTGGGCAAACAATCGAGGAAACGCGTCTGAATGTGGCCACCATGTTTATGGCCGCCATTCACTCACTCAGTATCTGTCAGGATCAACACATGCGAGACGTCAGAGGCCATTGGGGGCGCGTCATCGCTGGAGCACCATAACATCAAATCCAAAATTACAACTTAAATCGCCAGCAAAGCGAACGGAGACGAACGAGAAGCATAAAAAAGCCAAGTGGGACTGTCACCCTGGCGGCTATTTAAACGTTTGTCTGCCCAATTTGGCCAGCACAGCTCACAGCTAGGACATGTGAGCGAAGCGAAAGCGAAACAAAGCACCAACCGGAGAGCCAGTCAGCCAGTCAGCCAGTCAGTCAGGCAGTCGAGCGGGCAAACAAATTCAGTGACAGACCACCGCCTCTGGTCGCTTTGCGGCCTCCCAGCTGTCCAATGTAATGGAGCACTAAATCTATACGCTGACACAGAGAGCTCCCGGGATCCGTGGATCCGAAAACCATACGAATACGAATGCCAGCCCTCAAGTGGTGAACTTGAACAAACAAACAAGACGAAGGACCGAACGGCCGTCACTGGCGCGCTTATTAAGTATTTTTGGGTGGCCACGGTCACTATCAACATCAACGGCTTCATCAGCCAGGTCTGTGGAGGGTTGCGGAGTGATGGCCATCAGAAAACCACTGGACCGCCGAACGGATATCAAAACAATGGACGCCCCCTGGAAAAGAAAGGAAGAAGCGAAAACTGCCAACTAAAAGGGAGCAAAGAGCGGAAAGCGTGACACGGACACGAGGGCGTTCCCTCGAAATCATTTGAATGATGCATGTATAATTGGGGACAGGGGACTTTCATTAGGCGAAACTTCAAGTGGGGGACCACGTCCGGCCATAAAGAGGGTGAATCTATTGGCTGTTGACTAGTGAACTTTGTTATCCACTCGCAACGCGGGCCAAATGATTCTGTTTGCTAAAGTTGGTCACCACGCATACACATTTGACACGCTGACCCACGTTACCCAATGACCTGTCGTCAGGCTTACCTGGGCCGGATGATGTCAGACTTTTGCCTTAATTGATATCGATACGAATCGCCGGGTGGGCCATGGACAAATATCACGTATGCGCTGTGTTGCCCGCATGGAAACCTTAATTACCCTCGGCCCGAGAGGGAACTATGACATCTCCTCAAAGCAAGGAAATAAATGTAAATAAAAATTGGGAATTGCGTCGGACGGCGCTCGCAATGCGAATAAATGTGGCGGCAAATTGAATGACAAGCAGCCAGACGGTCAAGTATGGCAGCTGAGGAATTCGTGTTGCGTTCGCCACGGCTACCTGGGCATGAAAAGCTGGCCAAACGGAAAAGGGAAAAGCAGAGCTCGGGAAAAAAAGAGCCATTGGCATAAAGAGTTCAAAATGGAAACGGTGAGCGACGTGAAAATGAAATGGAATTAAAGATGAAAATATAAAGAACACAAAAAGAAGAGCGGCAAGAAATTCATTTCAAAAATGCAAGATGCCGTGAAGACGTTGATAAAATGAAGTAGATTTCTCAGAATTATAACGCAGGTGCGAGACAGAAATAAAAATGCCGACTCAGACAACACAAAGTGCGGTAGGCGGGCGGGTCGGGTCCACTGGCCAGTCAGTTAAATGAATAAAGGTAAAGGTGTCTACCGAAGCGATTGGATTTACAACCGGCCAAGGGGCATGAGAGCGCAATGACTTCCACAAAAAAAATTGCATAAAACAAAGTGAAATTGGATGATGAGGTAGATTTGCCCTTCGCCTCACCCGCTCCCGGCCTGGCTCTCTAATGAAGACACCGTCATGGCGGGAATTCGCTTGACAGCACCGGACAGCCGATGGGGAGGCCGGAACGAGGACGGATTCGACTAATTTAAAGAGGCTGTCCAAGAAATCCCTGTTGATTTTCCATTTCGTCTAATTGCTGTAGACAGAAGTTAATGAGTTTTTAATGGGAAAAAGGTTTTTTTTCTGAGCATGGTTATGGAAAAAATCTTGGATTTTATTTATTGCAAATTACTGCAGCCCGGAAATGCTTTTTAAGCAGCTTCGGAATAATCGATGAGCCTGCTTTTTGTGGCAAAGCAAAAGTTTCTCGTCCACTGGGAAGTTGTTTGTTATTTTGTGTTGTTTATTGGATTCTCTGCTGGTTTTTTTTTGGCAATAACACAAGTCCAAAGAAAAACACCAACTCACACATGGGACGGGCGGACTGAGAGACAGGCCAGCTTATTTATGGGTCAAAATCCAAACGGCGCCAATTTTGGGCTACGAATGTGGAAAGCTGGTTGAATCGCTTCGACTTAAGGCAGTGGGAGGAATGCATAAAAATAAAAACTCTATCATCGCAAACAAAAAAAGAAATTTTGGTATTTTTCCCAAACGCTTTCAGCTTCAAATTTCTCTTTTCAATATTCAAAGTCTATTAAATTACTATAATCCAAAAAGCTTACAGCTCGCTGACCCTGTTTCCCTTGCCCTCAAATTGGCGGCTTCTACCTTTAAAAGCTAAAAAGCAGAGAAGCTGAGAGATTCACCGTACTGAAGACTAAATACTCTGCGGGAGGAGCTTTTCCTTTTCAAAATAAAGAGCAGCGGTTAAAATGATTCTAATTGATTTCGAGATTTTAATGGCCATTCAGGTAGTTGAATTTTGTACTTTTGCGGCCTTTATCAGTTAGCTGTTAACCCAAAATGCTCTTCTATTCAAGGATAGAGTATGCATGAAAGAAACCCCAGGAAATGGTAAAAAATAGACTGCGTCTTGTCTGGTCAACGGAGCTGGAACCTAAAGCGCATAAAATTAAATAAAAATCAACCGCAACCACTTTTTGCCCACTCCAGCCAGGTTTCCTTGAAATTCTGTTGATGCTGCACTCGAGAGAAGATGAAGAAAGGAACCGCAAAATTTAGCCAAGATTTTCCACACCACGCGCTGGGGCGCCATCCCTTGTCGGTCCCACTTGACTGATTTTGCTTGTTTTCCCTGCTTTTCGGTCTTTGTCTGCTTTCCCTAAACCCTGAGATGCGCCGGAAGGTTGCCTGTATTTTCTATATAGTTATTTTCCTTTGCGGGCGAATTGTTATCTGCAAAATTGATTAAGCTTGCAGGGATTTTAAACTTTTTTGACGGGGTTAGTTGCTGTTTATCCTGTGCAGATTTTCAGTTAGCTGATTGTTTTTTGGTTGACGCCCTTCGGCTTCAGGGTGGCTGAGTTCAGAACATGGAATCTGCATTTTCGGCGAAAAACGAAACCTTTTGTTGCACTTCCATCAGTCAAAAGTTTTTTCAATGCAAACTTTTACATCAGCCTACCTGGAAATTTCATCATTTTACGGGCTAAGCGTGAAAAAGTTAAGCCAAAGTTTCGCGGCCTAATGCACTTTTTGAATTCCGGAAATTTAGGGACTTTAAAGAACTCCGATAAGCCAAGACAAAACATCCAGTGGAAGGGTTGGTGAGCCTGCCGAGCTAACGAATCTCCGATGTTGAGTAGACAATTCAGCCGCAAAATCAACAGAAAATCTTTAAAAAACCCGGAAAATATTACCCGGACGGGCCGGCGGCTGTTGGAAGATGGCTGAAAAAATATTGCGTAACCGCCATGTTGGCTGGAACCGACGCGTATCTCAGCGGGTATCCTCGTGTCGACACGGCTCTTGCGGTGACATTTCTGGCACCTCCGGTTGCTCGACCCGGTCTGGTCCTTTGTTATTACTGTTGTGTTTGCATTCCCGTCAGGCGGCTTGCCGCGCAGCTTCTTTGCCGCCCCCCTGCCGTTGCCAGGGAAATTTCAATTTTAGTGTACAACAGCCGAAACCGAAAGCCAACTGCCCGGCTCTTTACAGCCCTTTACAGGCTCTCATATTTAAAGTTCATGAATGTGTTATTATAAATTTTTTATATACCAATTAAACCAAAGCTCCCCAGCGGCCTGGCCCACATTTAAGGTTGCGAGAGAAAGCCGGAATTAAACGTTGTATTCGGATATTTAAAGAAGTCCTTAAAGGCATTTAGCCTTTCGAAATTTGACATATCTTTGCTTGGCTTTTAATATATTAAAATTAATTTTATTTGTGTGCTTTCGTTGGACTTTTGACTTCTTTTCTTATAAAATACTTGCCGGGGTTTCTTTCCAATTTTTATAATTTTTTATTAACCGGATATCCGAAGCTCTACAATTCAAATTTGCTTGCTTTCTTTGCCCTCCACTCAGCTAATTGAAATTCATCATTGCAAATTAAAACTTCCAACATCTGTCGCCAAATACCCCAGGGGAGCGCCTGATTCTCTAAACTTTTCAGTGCTGTTTTCGTTATTGTTTTTTCAACGTTTCAATAAATAATTCATAAATACTTAGAAACTGTCAAAGAGGAACAGAAAAAAGAAACGGAAATAAAATAAAATCACGCCAATTCCAAAATATCGATGGGCCCAGACAGCCACACGTGGCCGTGGCTGTCTGCATGTGTCGCCAATAACATGCCATATTGAACAATATAAAATCACATTAAAATAAATCCCGAAATCCGGCCGAAAGACGTCAACACTGCCGGCTCCCCTGCCGCATTTCAAATTAGCACAAAAAAGAAAGGAAAACTTTGTCGCCTCCGAGGTCCACACGATGCTGTCTCGTATCGAAAAAAATCGTATAATGCAATACAAAAACTGCCAAGGAACGAGTGTTGAGGGGCGAAATCATTGGCCGATTCCACGCGAGGCAGCCCACAAACAGGGACAGATTTGAAGCGGTTTTTTTATGCTGATAACCCTTTTTAACTTTTGGTTTTGTGGCTGTGCGTGTGTGCAGCTTGAATATATAAAGTTAACCAACTTAAATCCAATTCAACCAACAAGACATTGTCATCCTGTGGAGCCTCTCGCCCAGATCAGCCATTAACATAAGCCCAAAAGTTGGGGACCCGCTGTCTGCGGTGGCAAAATGTCGCCTGCGATTTGAGCACCCTAACGCCAAGCCGAAAAGAGCATCCTGATGGCCTGGGGCTGCTTGTCTGTCAACAAAAATAGAGCTAGTGGTGGTCCTTTGGTTGGGAGCTTCTTTTCGATTCTAGGAAATGAGAAAAATGCTACTGAACTTGGTTTGATTCTTGAAGCCGAAAGAGTATGGGAGTTCTACTTGAAATTTGCCGGAGCATCTGTTCTTATTTTCCGTTTAACTCGTTTGGAGGGCAGGCGGTAAAATGTTTAGGATATGATAAAAGCGCTGCGAATGCGTGCGGGGCGGTTGCGTGAGTGCGTGTTGAGTGAGTGAGTGTATTCATAAATATGTAAGCACATATGAATAAATAAATTGCCAAGACTCATTTAAGCATAAATCGTCGGTTTATGTGGCGGATTTTGGCCTCGTTCGGTGGCTCGCTTGCTGGGTCCCCATTGTGGTATCTTGTCGCCGTTGACTTGGCCCATTCATAAATGATAACAAAACAAATCAGAGCCGAGTATCCCAGCCACCGCGAAGGCTGACAGAGTTGATCTAGGGCCGCAGCTTACCGAATGCCATGTTTGTAAATGAACTGTGGCAGCCCTCGAAAATCCCCGACTTGGCCACAACCAACAACCGCCCCGCTCATTAGTCGATGCGCTGGCATTTTGTCATTTGGGTTGCTCTGGCTGGCGCCAGGCTGGGCCACCCTCGGGGCCACAATTGTGCGTTGATGTGGCGGGAATAAAGCCACAAAATCTGTACAAAGCAATGCCCATAAAATGTCGAGCGGGCTGCTCCCCATCAGGGCGGTGGAGAAGGCAAAAATAAACGAAAAGTGCGGTTGGCGCACCGGAAACGGATACAGTTTCATGGCAGAATGAAAATTCCTATATTACATTACATAGTTAGGCAGCAATTTCCAACATCTGGACATCTGGCCAAGGCCGCCTAGTCGAATGTGTTTAAATTAAAAAAGTTTCAAACTTCCTATTTTTCATAAAAACGGAGGAGGGCCAACGAAGCCGCTGCATTTTGCATTAAATACGTGGACGGGTCCGGGTGGATAATCGGGATTTGCATAAAATATTTCAGCTTATTGCTGTTGTTTTTTCCAAACAAAAAATTTACATGACCCCGGGGAGGGCTAATAAATTTATCGGTAGGACAAGAAAATTGAATGCAAAGTTTTGTGCCTTAAAATCACTTTGCATATTAGAAATGCCCAAGTTGGGCCGACTCGAGCCTAAAAACATAAAACTTAGCCGCAACATAAATAGGATTATTTTGTTTACAAACTGTTGACGTGTGTGTGTGCCCATTCAGCTGAAAATTAATCCGGCCAAAGCACGTTCGCCCGTGCAGGACTCAATTGCCATCAATGCCCGAGCCGCCGCATCCCTTTTCGATGGCGGGTGCCACAAATTAGCCGAGCTGGTCTGCTGTACTTGCAGCGGGCCGAGGCGCTTGCAAATAAACAGGCTACAAGCGCAGAAAGAAAAGCCAAACAAACGAACGGCACGCAGCGCGAAGTGAGCAAAAAACACTTGAGACTCGTGTTTTTCAGTCGGCTCTTTGGCCAGCGGGTGGCTGGGTGGGCATTATAAGCTGTTGACACACATATCGCGCCGTACACTCGCTGGCGTGTATGGTAAGTATTTTAATTAAGCACCAAAAGGCGTACAAAAAACAAGGCGTCTCCGCTGAGCCTCCGGAGTCGTGTTTTAATTAAGACTCGGTGCACGGACAGACACAGACGCTGGGGCGGGCGGGGAGCAGCCGAAAGTTTCCATTTAAGCTAAACTCACAGTTAAAATTTAATTTACCCGGCGTTAAACTTGCGGCAGATGTCAGGCGGCGCAACCGCGATGCGTCGAATGTCACGTCGAGATCGCTCATCCGCCGCATGGGCCGCCCAAGACATGCCAGCATGGCTTGGCGAGGGTGTTTTCGTAGTAGGGATAGATGCCGGGAGCTTCATAATTCACTTGTGGTTGGCACAGCGACAGGTGGCGACCGCAGCGGCAACAAAGGCAACCCGGCTGGCTTGCCATTTCGCCGCGAACGTTTTCGCTGTCGTTTTTTTGCGAATTTAAAATTTAAATCACTTGCAACAACATTGCCACACCCGCATATTTAAGGCGGTGAGTGCGTGTGCGGCAGGGCATACGGTTATCCGCAATTTGCAGATGTCGTAAAATTTTATTCATCTGCAAAGGAAAGACACAAATTTTAATGCAAGTCGAAAGGCTCGCATGTCGCCGGGGCAGAAAGCACGACTTGGAAATACTTTCCAAGTAATTTGGAGCAGCTGGCATACAAAAGAAGCCCCGGCATTCATAAATTTCCAGCAGAATTCCACGGAATCAGCAAATCCCGGCCACCAACAATTAGGCCACCAAATTGATGGCTTGCCAATTTGGCCGGCCGGCAAAAAAAAAAGAGAGCATTCGCCCACCTTTAAAGTCCATTGGCATTCGAGTCTCCCGCGTGCACGCCCTCGATTTCACTTATTTTTCTTTCTTTATTGCATATTTCCGGAGCTCGAGTCTGCAATCTAAACAAAAGTTTTCGTCTTGGTAGCGGCATTCAATTAAATGGCCGGCACACTGGCGTCCTTGCTGGCCGGAGTAACTTGAGCATAAACTTTGACTGGCTGTTCGTTGGCTGGTATTTATTTGAATGCCGGCTAAACTATTAATGGAAATCCCATATTAAAATTCTATGCGAACAAGAGGATTTCAGGGGCCAAGGCCAATCGATTGTTGTGCTCGCTTTTCAACGTGAGCTGGTTGGGGCGGCAGCCATACAATTTCCAGCACAATAAGTAAACAAATCTATCCTTTATGGCGATGTAAGTAGGTACAAAATGAAGTTTGTGTCGTGCACATTTGACTGCATGCTACCAATTGAGTCCTTCTCAAGCGCCAGTGCTGCCCTTCTGCTGTTTGCCAAGTTAGCTTCTTATTTGGCTGGTTAAATTCAAGAGCAACGTGATTTGCATAAATTTTTTCTTTCATTTTTTAACGCCCTTCTTATATTTTAGAAGAGGATTATGTAATTAATAAATCAATTATTCCTAATACTGCTAAAGTTTCATTTCGTCTAAAATCCGCATCAAGTGAAACAAAACCATAGCATACTTATTTGGGCATTGGTTGTCCCTTGGCCGTTGGCAGCTTCTCCACATATCGGTTGATGTGTAAATACTGCAGCTTTAGAATATATCAATATCATTTTTATAGTTAGCTACTTCTGGGGATCAACTTGCCCAATTGTAGCCATCACTGCCATTTGAAGCGGTCGTGGGTAAAGCCAAGCATCTGTGAACTTTTTCATGGCTGGCTGGCGGTGCTTCATATTGGCGCTTGGCTTAAACGCAGCCCATCTATTACAAGGACCCGTCGCGTCGTGCTGTTTACACCGAGGCACCCGCACATCCGCTGGATGCGCGCGGGGCATTGGGATGCGGCGGCGAAAGCAATCTTAGATTATGCCACGATGCTGGGAACGGGGAGCATATTTTGTTTGCCAAGCTCCCAATGAACCATCAGCGCAAGGAGGGCACCGGAAAATGTTTACAAGAGCAAAAGTTAACGCCAAGTGCACTTGGTCGAGGGGCAAGCTAAATACACCAGAGCAGTTGGCAAATAGCAAGGCGTCTGCCTGAAAAGGGGCGAACACAGCGACTTGTGCAACTGAATGAAGTGCTGAATAAATGGAATATAAAATTATCGATTCGAATAAAGCAGATTTTCATATACTAGATCTGCTCGAAACTAATCTTTCAGCAGACTTGGAGCTGACTGATTGACAGGCGGGGGCAAGTCCAAGAAAGTTAAGCCTCGGAAACGGAAATGTTGAACAAGCCACCCAATAATCGTCTTGTACTCGCTTCATTGTACTTTCCACCCATTCACCGGCTTGTTAACATGTGAGTCTTACAAGCTGGAAACTTCTATTGAGGCTTGACAACTTCCCGTTTTTCTTTTCCGCCACGAGTTTTCTTCCCATCAAGTAGTCAGCCAGGTGTTTCTCTTCTCTGTTTTGTGCCATAAAGTTTTCCGTTGTTCCTGTTGTTTTTCCGCCAGCAACCTTCAGCCCGAGGTGACTGGCAGTCGATGTCTGTTTTCATATCGTCACGTGAGGTCTGAGCGTTAGCAAGGATTTATGCAGATTGTTTCGGCGACAAGTTGGAAAAGTTTGCAGGAAATCTGCTCGGGGCTTAGGTTTCCAAATGCCAAGCGAATCAGCGCCCACGGATTTGGCGATCCACCAACGGTCTGGTGACCATTTTGCGTATGCATTTTCATCTAATTTCAAATTATAATAACGCTCGCTTGCGAGTTATAATTGTGGCCTTAATTGTATGCGATTCCTATGCATTTGCTGCTCGATTACTTTGTATGCAAACGACTAAAGCCTTAAACTAGTATCTGTCGAGTTAATCAACGAAATTAAAGCCATTAGCACGGAACAACAATTTTCCATTCATAACATTCACTTTGCCCTCTGCATTAGCTACGCCAATGGGGGGCGAAATTATAACGAGATTCGGCCGCCCCACCTCATCCAAATGCAGAGAGCTCTGTGCGGTTTGTGGGCGGGCAATGTCTGTGTAGCTGGGCAGATCTGTGGGCGGCGGGGGTTCAGTCATAATAATGACATTTTGACTCACTTATAACACCACAGCACGTACGTAAACTACTTCCTAATTGTCTTGAAAATAAGTTGTCTGCAAATTGTGGCTGGCCAAATGTGTAGCCGTGCACAAATGCACCTGGCCGGATGTTGGCAATAGACACGGACAGCCACGGGGACGGACCAAAGATACACAATTTAGATGCGAGCATAAAGCCAAGCAGGGGCCCACGCAGAGGCTTTGAATTGCTGTGGATGCCTAAAAGGCTGCAGCAAAATGTTTGCAAAGACTTAAAAGGTCTCGCTCGGGGCTTAAATGTGTCCAGCGAGGCCAGAAATTGTTTATTATGAATAAATCAAAGTGTATTTAGTAACAGGAGCGCTCGCTCTTTAAAGTGTTACTGCTGGCCCCCCGGCCAGATGGGACTGCTGTCAATGCTGAATCAGTTGACTTTGATTCGCCAGAGCGCAAATTTCCTCAAGCGATATCTGAGAGTCGAGGGAGTCTGGTCGGATGCAATATTCTAAAGAAAACCTCGAGCTCAAAGGAATAGGAAATGCAACCTCACACACGACACACACAAACCCTCGCGTTCCCTCTCAACCAGCGCCACACAACAGCAGGTGACGAACTTTCCCACACACTGCCACGGACATACGAACCGAGAGCATTCAAACGGAGCTCGGCACAATGAAAAGCGCCGGCGGATATGAAAAACTATTTTGCAATTGCTTTCAGAGCCTGTGCCGAGTGCGTGGCCGTGTTCTTGGCTGTGGTCCATGTTGGGGACGAGGCTAGAGATCCGCTGCCGTGCAGTTATGGAAAAGTTGCTTTAATGGGACTGAAAATTACCAGCAATCCTCATCAATTTATTCGCTGAGTGAAATCAACAAGTCCTCGAACAAAATGCCGCCCTGGCTCAATTTGAATAGCTGATTGCACAAGTTTATTGAGGGGAATGATTAGCTTTAAACTTTCACACCCGCCCACCGAGCGTCCTACGTGGACTCCCTCTCAGGAGGGGGCATTAAATCTGACCAAGGTGGTGGTGGTGGTGGCGGCGGTGGTAGCATTGATTCTTCTCTACCGAAAGCAAAACGTGAGGAAAGCAATTTTTATTTTTGCCCGGTTGGCGTGTTTCTGGCAAGTCCAGCTGGGCAGCCTGACTGACCGACGACCGACAGCGAACGGGCAGACCGGTGTTCTTCCAATTCCCCTGAAACTCGCAATTTTTGAAAAAGAAAAAGAAAAATGTATAAATAATAAACGAGGGAGCCGGGGCAGCGAGAGCCCAGGGTCTGTTGTTGATTTAAATTGCGACAAAGTTTATGAAATCAATTTGACTTTTTCCTCCCAGCGGGGCAGGAATTTCCACCAACAAAAGAAGAAGAAAGAATATAATCTGGTAATACGAACATGGCGACTTCTCATGGCTAAAATACACGGCTATTAAAATGTAA
This sequence comes from Lissocephala sabroskyi, assembly GCA_037075105.1. Classification (NCBI taxonomy): domain Eukaryota; kingdom Metazoa; phylum Arthropoda; class Insecta; order Diptera; family Drosophilidae; genus Lissocephala; species Lissocephala sabroskyi. The sequence goes on along the minus strand of JBAMCP010000065.1, from coordinate 76,087 downwards.
TCTGCTTTAAGGCTTTAGAATTTAAATTACAAGCCCTAAAGAGGGAGCGGGTCTGGGGTTGGCCGACAGGAAGAACGAACACTTGACGTGATGATTTCCGAGTTGCGGGCTAGAATGCCAAATGGATGGGGGCGTCTGGGGATTGGGTTCTCTGCGGCGGTGTGGGGTCGAATTAGATACTTAGCCACCTTCAAAGCCATTAACCTAATTGGCTTCTTAGGCAATGCCGTCAACTGCTGCCGCCAGCAGGCCCTCCTGTCCTTGGCATTTCCGCATCTGATGAAATTGTTTAAGGATTATATACATACTTAAAAATGTATTTCAACTTAATCTCTTGTCAAGGCATAAAATATTCTTACCTTTGGTTTACCTCTCGTTTCGTTCCAGTGCCTCCCAACAAAAGGTAAGTTGCCCAAGGAAACAGATTTCCCCGGGTCGCCATCTTTAAACCTTTGAAATCGGCCTGGTTTCAATGTCCCTTCCCATTGTCCCAATTGAATTCCCTTCCCCGGCATATGTGCGGGGCGGTCGTCGTCCCAGATTAAATTAAATGTATTTGGGGTTTTGGTTTTTCAAGCTCAAGGGAAGCCGGCAAAGACATTAACACCTCTTCTGGTTGTTAATTAAGGCGGCTGTTGGTTTCCATTATCCCGCCAAAGCCTTGACGGCATTAAAACTTTCTCCTGTGTGTGCGGGGTTGATTTGTCAATTTGGCTAATTAACAGCTTCAAGCTTCTGCCAGGCTTTAATGACTGTAATAACCGATGATTTTAGTGTCAGTGGCACCCCAATTAGCCCACCAATAACCCAAAACTCCTCAGGAATGTGCGGCCAGATCTCAATCTTCGGCCAGCCCAGCCCGCCCAGGAATCTCGCCTTGTTGTTCCCTTTTATTTACTGTTGCCATAAAGAATGCTTTATGGCTGATTATGCGGCAATAAAATACGTAATATTTTACAACTACAATTGAGCTGTTAAATCGCTTCATGCACTCAATTTACTCCTCGATGGTTATATGCATATTTATGCTCCTTCCACGGAATCGACACCTCAAACTACTCGTACCCACGGTTATTTACTTACCAGCGGCAGTTGTTGGATTTATGCGGTTCAATCGTAAAAGCCCGGACCACATAATGCTCTTAGCTTTGTGCCGCCGGGCGTTTTGTTTCGATTCGTCCATAAAAAGTGTACAGAAACCCGAAATGAAATATGGAAACATAAAGCAACAGCAGAGAGAGCAAAGAAGACTGTCGCGTCTCGGGCCCAAGGTCAGACACTTTCACCGACAATACGTTTTTTATATGGCATATAAAATTCTGCCCACCCACACACGAGTAGTGAGGGAAACATAATAAATACCTCACAGGAGACAGGGCCAAGCCGAAGGCTTCCTTTCGTCGTACGTTTGCATGCGGTTGAAATTAAAGTGCTCTTGTGAGAATGCCTTGGACCGTGAATAGAAGAGGCCTGAATAATATATGACATAACCGGCGCCTTTGCCGGTTGGCAGACGGACTCGGCCTAAATGACAGACAATTTGTAATAATCTAAATAACTTTGAGGCATTTCCAAGGGAGCCGCCTTGAATTCCGCACCGCTGTCATTGCTTTATTTTAGATCCTTTAAAATCGATATGAAAGGAGAATTACTTACAAGGACATTTGATTACATTATTGTTCTTGTCGTCGTCCTGGTGCTAGACGCTCTTGATTTAGTAGAGGCAGCCTTCCTCTATGGGTAATTTGACTCGAAAAATTCCTCATATTATCGACTACATTGTTGACACAAATTCAAGTGGAACGCACCGAGGTGAAGCCTTCAACGCGACGGAGCATACGGGTTAATACTCAACCGACTCAGCACAATGACAATGATGAGCTTGGACAATTCCCACGACCTGGTCTACGTCGAATACGAGTAGACTCTTTTCAGTTACTCTGATATGCTCTGCCGGGTGGTATATAAACATAAAACGAGTATATCAAAAGTGAGATTATGAATTTTTCCTCTTTTAAAACTTACATAAGTGAACTCGTGATGGGGCCAAGTAAGTGGGTGGCTCGTGACAACAAAAGCGCTTGAGTGGCTCAACTGCAAGATGAGTCGCAGTTTCAGATACAAAATACAACTGTAAGCCAAGACACGCATTACACATGCCAGCCCAGCCCAGCCCGGCTGGGCGGGCCATCATCGTTGACACGTTGATTGCCACGCCGATAAAAGTGTGAAAAAAGCACTCATATCGCCGTCGTAACGACTGCCATGTGCGGTTCTTGTCTAGGACTGCCGGTGTCGGTGGTGTGGATTTTCTATTGATCGGTGGGGGTGGCTGTAATGCAATTAATCATTTAATTGTAGCCACAAAATCTTTGGCGCATTAACATTCAATTAATGCGGAGTGACTCTTTTTTCCACACGGCGCTTTGTCGATGGGCGATTGTGGCTGCCATGTGTTTTTGATTTTATTTAATGCAATTATTTATGCGGTCAATTGTTCAAAGTGAATGTCCGCGGATTCGATAAATAGATAAAAGCTTTTTTAAATGTCCACTGGTTATTATTAAATTCTGGTTTCAACGGTTGGTCGGTTCTTTGTAGTCGATGTTGGAAGGACGGCAAAGTTTATAATGACTTCAAATTGGGCTAATTGTTAATTTCGCAAATGAACGCAAGTTGCCGAGCGAAAGAATTGCAAGGCCAACAGTCAGAATTTTTTGCATAATCAGCACTAACTGGATGTGAAATTGTTTTTTTTTGCGCTTTTTGCCTAATTAGTTGGGGCCAATTTATGAAATGCCATCAAAAGAATGTAAATCCTACAAAAAAGGTAAATTTAGTTGATGCAAATTTCACTGCTAACCAGCCAGCCACTTACTTTGTTTTGCTGTCCACTGATTGATTGGCCACCAGCGATTTCACGGATCAAAAGAAGTCCGCCCGAAATTGTTATGCGGTTCATTACATTTGAAATTATTTGTGCACAACGGGAGCTTTTCGACCGCAAATAATGAACATTTGTAATGCATTGTAAAGTCATTTAAATAGAAAAAAAATTCAAATAAAATTGCATAATTTGGACAAATAAAATTGCATAGTATTTTGCTTTAAAGTAGCAAAAATCATACATAAACCGCATGTCATTTACCAAAATGCACGAGGAAAAAACTTTATGTGAAGTCCAACATTTAATTAAATCGGTAATTATGTGAAAACACGGCTAACTGAGAAATACCCAAAACCGCAAAAGTTTATTCTGGAAATATTTCAAAGTATTTAATTAAAACTTGAAAACCCCAACGCTCCCAGCCAGCAGACAGTGAAGCTGAAACAAATCAAACTTTGATATGTACAAAAAAAAAGGAGAAAAGAAATTTTCCTTCTTCTACAGTGGGCGCCAAAATCCGCTAGCTTCCAGAATATGAGGGTCAAAATCTCTTGATTTTGCTAGAAATTTTATGGCTTAGAGGCGTTTGCGGGATCTTTGGGTCTTCCATTGGCAATTGAATACCCCAATCCAATTGATTGAGAATTGCGCAATCAAATATGCCACGCGAATAACCCGCAGCGTTATATTTTGATTTTATATGAATGATTCCGACCCATTGCCGGGGCCGCCTTCCTGCAATTGTGGCTGCCAAATTGATTCACCGAGCTCTGTGATTTCTCTTTTATTTGCCAAATTTTTACACAATTTCGTGCACATGCCCGCCCGACCTGCGTGCGGTCAAACGGAGTCGGCGGGGTCGATTTTTCCCTCTGTGCCCAGCCGTTTTATTATCAGTTTTTATTGCTGCCGATTTCGGCAGCGTTTCTATCATCACGCATAAGTTTTGCCGCTTGACTGCCAGACCGGGAACGATTTTTAATGAGAACCGCTAATGGAAACGCGCTGGGGGTGATGTCAATCAAATGGCGAGTCAGCGATTGCAGTAAATTGATACACAATTGTCGGAAGAGCGGAGCGTTTGGCTTGGATTGATTCGGACAGGCTGTTGCGTAGTAACCCGAGAATTAGCTGTCAGTGAAATTTGGGAGCTTTCGGCTGCATTGATTTCGACAAAAGGGACACACATACATTTTCATTTAACTGCCAATTCGAAAACGAATACCGGAAAAATTTTAGTATCTATATAATTTTGTAATCAATTTGCCAAAAGCCGACAACAGACCCAGCAACCGTCTCATCATGTTCGTCAGGGACAATTCCCGAGCTGCTCGCAATGCTCGCAGCCTGCAGACCAACGCCATCAAAGTGCCCCAGCCAACTGCCGTCCAACGCGGCCCGTACACCATGTCTAATCCGATAATTGATTCAGAGTTTGCCGCAGTCAATGCCCATCCAATCCACCCCCATACCTTCAACATCAACGTAAACGCCCTCAAGAACAATCACAAGTACTACCAGCACCACGTGCCGGTGGCCGAGCCCATGGCCTTGCCCAAGCCCAAGTCACGACTGGTGATGAATGAGCAGAGGGAGCTCTACCGCCAGCACCGCGAACGCATGGCCAACATCAAGGGTAAAGTGAACACGTACTTGCCGCCGCCCAAAGTCAAGATCGAGGGCAACCACATGGAGCTCTCCTACATGGAGATGCTCACATCGCTCTACCGCAAGAGCAACAATACCTTGCGTACCTTCACCAAGTCGCCGGAGCGGCTGGCCGCCGGTCGATGGCGCAATGCGAACATCGCCCGCGAAAAGGAGCGCAAGCAGGAGGAGAAGAACAAAAGGCTCTACAAGGGCGGCGAACTGTTCGACACTCACGCCAGCAAGGCCAAGCGCCAGAAGACCCTCATCCAGAACAGCTTTAGCTACGAGATTCCCTTGCATGTGCTGCATCGGTACGAGAACCTCATGAACAAATGCGATGTCGCGGTGCTGTGCAAACTGCTGCGTCCCCAGATCTACTTCGATGTGGAGGTGCGCGGCACTGGTGTAAGGGGACGTCTGTCGGTGCAGCTCTTTACCGAGGCCTGCCCCGAGGTGGTTTTGGAGTTTATGCGCATTTGCACGGTGAGGGATCAGCGGCGCATTCGATTTACACGCACCTTTTCGCCCATTTGGCTGGAGGCGAAAATGTCCCTGGACCCGGATCGCTCCATTGACATGAGCTCGATTGAGCATGACTTCGAGGTGCTTAACCATGGAGTTGATGCCGGCATTCTATCCTTCCCCAGCCGCTATGTGCGCGGGAATATGCGGAATGCCTTGAGCTTCACCATCAGCTTCAAGCCGTTGTCTATTTTGAATGGAAAGCGCATTGCCTTTGGCAAGATCCGCAAGGGAATGGCGCTGCTGGATCGCATCCAGGATGTGACTGCCCATGTGGCCAATAACAATAATCTGATCAATCTAACCGGCTGCGGAGTGTTGTAGGCGTCGACTGGTCTAAATCGGTACAAATTCGAAAAGCTTCCTGTAAATTTCTGGTATATTAATGCTGAAAAGAACTTCTTGTAGAAGGAGTTGTTTGTTGTTCAATGTAGGGAAATCGATATAATAAAACTATTTAGAATCGGTAGTGCTGCCTTTCGAAGGGTATAAAGTTTAGTAGGCTGGGTTCTAAATGCTTTTAAGGGAAAGTTCGTTTTGGGATTAGTTCAAATTTAACATTGACAGTGTCAACATCATAAACCGTTGCTCGTTGAATACTTATATATTTTTTTTGTATAATTTTCCCATTTTCGGTGAGTAAAGTAGTTGATTTTGTGCATTTGTAAGTGAAACAAATGAACCCCAGCAGACTTGTTAAGGATTAAGGATGACTATGGTAAGCGATGGCCTGAACAGCCCCCGTCATCAGGGCGGCAAACCAGTAATCACAGTGGATGAACCCACGCCCTTCCCGGACAAATACTCATTGCGCCAGTCGCGGGCACTCAAAATGCATGCAGCGCAGTTGACAGAATTGCCGGAGGAGGTGTTCGAGTCGGCCCGTCAGGAGTACGTCAATGTCGTGTCTTTGGAAGGGAACAAGCTTAGCCAAGTACCCGGCGGGTTGAGGGTTCTGCACGATTTGCTGGTCGAGCTTAACCTGGCCAAGAATCAGATTGCGTTCTTGCCCACATTTATATCGCAGTTTTCGAAAATAATTCAGATGAATTTCTCGTGCAATATGTTGAGGGAATTACCTCCGGAGTTTGGCACACTACACACTCTGGTTGAGCTGGACATTTCCCACAATCGGCTCGACCATTTGCCCTCTGCTATTTATGAGCTGGAGAGTCTTGAGGTCTTGAGAGCCAACGACAATCACATCAGGTCCATTGATGCCAGTGAGGCCGGCTTGGGCAACTTGAAGTGCCTAACCACCCTGGACTTGCGAAACAATGATATAGAAATAATACCACCCATTTTGGGCAATATGACCAACATTAATCGCCTGGAGCTGATTGGCAATCCGTTCCGACAGCCGCGCCATCAGATTCTGGTCATGGGAACTGCCGCTGTTTTGGAGTATCTACGAGGTCGAATACCAAACTAGAGTCCTAATTGTATCTAAATTATATTTGTGTGTTGTGGGAACTTCGGGTGCTGTGCTGGATAGAAAATTAAAACAAAACAAAGCAGACGCTTCTCGTGTGTGTTTTTGAGTTTTGGGGAGTCTAATCGAGTTGGTTGGCTTTTGCTGCCATTAGTTCCATACAAAAACTTGTAGTTTAAGTCGAAATCAAAATCGAAAATGGCGCTGCGTATGTCATCGGCCCAATCGGCCCTGCAGGTGCATCGGAACTCAGCTTCCGGTGGCGGCCGCCGAGCTGCCAAAAAGGAACCACCGTAAATACGAAAAGAGATTTATTCAAGCCCCAAAACATATATTTTTCTTATAGGCGTGAGAAATCCTATGATGGCGACATGTTCGTCAAGCATTTCAAGCGCCGCGGGGCGCGGGAAATTATTGTTTTGGACCACTCGGGCACCCCGCTGCGTTCCACAATTGGCCAGAGAAGGACCATAAGTTATGCCTCGTTTATAAAGCCGCTGACCACAATGGCCCGTAATGTGGTGAGGGATCTCGATCCGTCGAATGACGTTAGTTTCTTGCGCATGAAATCGGAGAAGGTCGAGGTTCTCATTTACATGGCTTCTGCTTTTATTTTGGTTGTGATCCAACACTTCAAGCACCGCGATCGGAACCGCGAAGAGGGACTGGCTTAGGAATAAGTTCTCTTTATAATTTTAATTTATTTAAAATTTAAACCATAAAAATGTTTATTGCCGGCCGGAAAATGTGAATTGTACTTGTCAACAGGCACTCAAATGTCGGCCACAGTCCGCCCACTTGAAACAAATTAGTCAAATTCAAATTTGCATTGTTAGAAAGCCTGCATGGCGAACAGGAAAGGAGAGACGGCTGGCTGGATAAATTTGAACTTAATTAGAGGGAAATCGTCATCATAAATTATGGGATTGACAGGCGGTTTGAGCAGGTTCATTAAAAGTTCAACTTTCCGCATTTCGACGAAATCAAATTGCATTTAATTAGTCAAAATTCCAAAATATGTCGTCGACCCCAAATAATTCAGTTTGCGTTGTGGAAGCAGGCAGGACTCAAAATCGCTTAGCTGGCCAAAAACGAAATGATGGCTGAAATTAAATTGTGTTTTTGCGGTCGTTAACCAAACTGCCCGGCCCTCATCTCAACTCTGTCCATGTCTATAACCTGAAATTGCGTGGTGCTCGTGACAGCGGCGAATCGGAAACGGAACGCCACCGCGACCATAAAATGGCGCGTGTCGATGGCTCTGATGGCTCACACACACACACATCCACACTTTCGCCCTTAATCATCTGAATACGGGGATGTGTGTATTGTGTTTGTTATGAGCCACTTTTGGCCTTTGTTTTGAATTCATTTACTTGTATTTATTTTGCATTTATGCTCGCGTCGCGCCGCGCTGCTTTCGCTGTTTTCGTTTGGCCATCATTTGTTTTGTGGTTTCGTAATCAAATTTTATTTTCCCCCTTTATGCAAATGACCATATGTCATAAGCAGTGCCCGCCCGGTACAGAGGTCGCCAGCTGGTTCACGGTGACTTTTGACACCGCGCCGAGGCCGTGATTAAGTGGCTGTTGGCCGCGTCGCTTGTTGGTGTTTAATTATTTTTATCAGAGTTGCAGTTGACCAAATACTATGTGGAAATGTGGAAATTGATTTATAATGAATATGCAGGAGTTATTATGCGAAAAATGTATTTAAATTGAAGGCTCGGCGAGCAATGAAAACTGCAACTGCTTCGGAAGCACAAGAAGCATGCGAAATGAGCAAATTGAGTGGATCCAGTGATAATATTGACTGATGCCATGCAAATTTAAATGGTGTACTTTAAAATTTAACGATTTTCCGCCCTCTCGGCCGTGACTCCTCCCAATGAACCGCAACGAACTCAGGTCGCGCCAGGCCGTCTCGGCTGTTTGCCTGTCGGCTTAATCGTAATCTCCGCGTGTGTCTGCATTGTGAACTGCTACCAATTCCGGTGGATTCGGGTCTTTATTGCCAGACTTTTGGCGGCGCCGCATTGCCCAGCCGATAAATAGCCGGCGGGGCACTCAATTCCTCGCTCTTCTTTAAAATATTCGCGGCGCAGGGTGGCCGCAAAATTGAAAATAAGTGGAATATTGCAAAAATTAAACTCCGCCTTGGAACAGCTGGCGTATGGGAGAGAGTTCTCCGATGTATGCCATTAGCATTATTCAATTGGCGGGACATTTGCCCGCTGGGCGCTTGATAGGCCATTAAAATGATGCAAATTGAAGGGTGGGCAATCCGCTTATTCGCCGCAATGCCTGCCCCACCCAATGCCAATTTGACATCCAGTTGCAAGTGGCAAACACGTTTAGCCGCGTTACAGGCAACACACACAACAGAGCACAAAATGTCGTCGAAATTCACATGGAATATTTGAGTTCGGGTGTTTCGTGTGTTTTGTGGTCAGCGATTCGCAAATAACCGCAATCCAAACCCGAGCCGATTTAAGCAGCTACGAAAACATTTCCGTGGATTTAAATTCGTGTTTGATTCTAGCAAAAGTCGTAATCCGTTTAAATCCCTCAACCCTGCTGGCCAAAAAAAAAAAGAAACAGTGCATTTCATAAAGAAACCTCAGCGTGCCGGAGATCCAACCGTCGAGCCCAACTGGGCGGCTGCTGGGCCGGAATTGTGAATAATGACCGTGTCCTTTGATGTATGCGGGTGTCTGTGTATGAATAATGATCTTCCCTTTGCCAGATTTCCCCCAACTCAACATGTGTTGCCTTAATTAGTTTCATTGCCATCGCTCTGTGGTATTCGGATGTGTGCGCCAGCATGGGGACCATTCGGATTCCGGCAGTTACAAATGAGAGAGCATTTATGGAAATCCTGTCACTATTATGGTCAGGCCCATTCACAGCTTGTTTGTTTTTTATTTTTTCTACTTTTTTGTTTGCTCTCTGATGCATTTACAAAGCGGATGAAATTTGCCAGATTCATGACATTGATTGCTTCATTCCAGTTGCTTTTAATTTGTCAATCAATTAGGGGCGGCTGGAGGCGCCCAGGTCAAAAGATAACATGAAAAGAGGATTAATTTCCATGGAAACTGAAACTATAAAAACATATTTATCGCCTCGTCCCATGAACTTGAAAATGGGACCGGTGATTACACAAAAAAGGTGTGATTAAATTTTCACATACAAAGCCCCCACACATAATTTATAAGCAGAGCTCTCTCATTATCCTCTGCCCACGGGCTCTGTCTGACTTTGCAAGCCGAACATTGATTACTCTTTACATGTAGAAATAAAGGCACTTAATCATTCGGTTAAAGAATATTTCTTAAATCTCCCAGATTAAATTAAATTGGTGGCAGCAGAGGAGGTAAATTAAACTGTGGTTTAAATATTTTGTCCACTTCCAACTCTTTAAATATACGAAGAATATTTCGGCAGACAATTAATAATTTGGAATATGATAAGCGGATTACGATTTTATGATTCCGAGAAGATTAAATCCCCTCTACAGCTGGGATTATAGGTGATTAGATAATTTATAGAATCGATTTGATTTCCTGAACATAACTAATATACCTCTTACCTGTTTGAAGGGTAAGTGGTATAAAAAATGGCATACCGATAAGATAATCACCTTTTGTGTGTGTTTGTGTGGATAAAACGTATCTGTGGTTTCCTTTTGTTGTGTTGGCAACAACGGAGGCGTCGAGGATAAAAACCCATGCAGCTTTTATTTTAATGTGGTTTTCATTTTAATTACTATCCAATTAAACCTCAATTAAAATTGGTCCTTGAGCACTTGTTCGTTTCCGTTCCTAGCCTCGTTCTCGTTCCATTTAACTTTTAGCACATCCAGCTCAATTATTATTCAATAAATGCATATAGTCCATATATATTCAGTGCAATGAAGACGGCTGGGGTTGTGGGGGCTGAGCAAACCTCAATGCAGACATCATTAAGTCAAAATTATGCACATACGATACTCACATCCGCTGGATGCTTGCTTTCCGTTGCCGATGAAGTCCTTCTTGGCAGGTGATATCGGTATTTAAGCAGCGATTGGAATAATTGGATCATCATCAGGCCGTCGGTGGCGATTATTAATGAGTCGCTGTTAAGAGGCCGATTGGAGGTTATTTTATTTATGACCATGGCAATGTGTGTACGTTTGGGGCGTTTGGTGATTTTTCATAAAAAAATCTCGGATTGCTGGTGGAAAATAAATTACCATATGAATCCAGTGAATTAAATGAGCGGAAATTTAAGAATACAAAAAAATGTGAGCCAACGGAACTTGATTTAAATAAAACCCAAAAATATGCCCGGGCAAAGCCGCCGCCGGCCTCCTTATAATTGCATGTACTGACAAGGCAAAAGGAAAATAGGAGCCGTACCCGGAATATGGTCCTAAATAAGCTCTGCTCGTAATGAAACTTCTGTGGCACACACATTTTTAATACCTGGGCTATCAAGCGGGGGCGGGAGAAGGGACTAAGGCCAAGCACAGGATTCAGATCTTGGGCTTACTTAATTCGTGTACAGAAACTAACATGAGTTGTCCCGGTCGGTCCCCGGCAGGCAAACGGCAGACAAGTTTTTCTACAATGAGCGGCACAGGCATCCGAACCATCCGTCGCACAGTGGGACTAAAGCAAGGCCTAAGTCTTTTGAGGGATTAAGCGCCGCAGAAGTTAGACAGAGGCAGAAAAGTTACCCAAAGAAATGAAGGGCTGCTTCCTATAATATGCAACTATACCCAGCCTACCCTGGGCCTTCTATTCAATTGTGGATTGTGGGGAAAACTCTCCAATCTAATGAGCTGGGTAAAACCAAAAATTGAACCTATAATAAGATTATTCGATCAATGCTGGCTGCTGTGAAACTGCTGCAACCAATCAGCTTTTGTCGGTGAGTAGAGAAAACTACTTCTCTACGTTGGAGAGATTTTTTTTCTGCATACCAACTGCTGATATTTGGTTTCTTACGAAACTCCTGCGCTTCTGTCAGAGAAATTTGACGATTTCGACAGGATCCGCTTTATTGACTCCGACGGTCTCCACTGTCAACCAGCGGTTGGAGAAACTCATGGTGGCATCGCGAAAACGTGCCGACCAAAACACCCACGGACATAAAGTAAAGTTCCATTTAAACCTGAAATGGCGGCTGCTAATTTCTTTTGACTTTCCACCGGCGCTCCAATTTCGTTCAGCCTTTAGCACCGGCAATGCGTCTGTTGCCCTTTTCACCAAACTGCGGCGCCAATTCCACCAACCCACTGCCAATTCTTTCTGTGCCTGGCTTAGTTAGCCTTCGTGTGTGTGCGTTGTCTGTGTGTGTTTTCGGCCAACAAATACTTCATAACAACTTTTATGCAACTTTTAAAACATTTACGCCGTTTTTACGTGCACGTGACGCCGCATGCCAAACGGAAAAGTTGCCGCGAATCTTGCCAACCAAATGCGCTTCCCTCACATGCGGCGCGTGGGGAGGCGACTGCTCGGGTCGGGTCGGGTAGCCATTTGGGTAGATTCTTTAATTGCAGCCGGGCGGGTGATTATTTCCCTTCAGCTCTTTTTTATTTTTAAGAGAAAAGTTTCAACAGCCGGATGATTTCGATGGATTTTTATGGGGAGTTAAAAGGTTTGCAGCTTATAAAAATCAAAAATGCATTGCACGTATTTATTAAATTTCGTTTGCCCCGAGGATTCGCAATTCTCCTCTTCCTGCTGTTGTCAATTCGGGGAAGGCTTCGCACTCGGTGGGTTCCTTTTTTCTTTTGGTTAGCAAACAACATTTCGGGGCAAAAGGCCCGGTGGCTTCGAGCGCGTGGGGCTGTCCTTTGTCTGCCGAAAATCACTTTGCATAATAATCAAATCGAAGGCGACGGCAGATATATATTTTCTTATGGGAAGAGCAGTCAATAAAGCGAAGACGTCTGTCAAATGTTTTAATGGTCGCGCTGCTTGGCTTATTGAATCAATAATTCATTTTACAACTGATTTATGCACAGGCCGACTGACTGGATGTCTGCCACCAGGTCCTTAATTATGTTATTTGGCCTTAATGGCCTGTAATTTGGTTACGTTCCCTGCCTTTCTTAGCAGCCAGACAGTCAGTGGAGCAAGACAAACCATTCAATTAAAACTTAACCACCGCCAGCAAAAATCTAAAGTTCTTTCTAAAAAAATATCTTACAAAGTAGAAGTTTTGGCAGCTTTTTAGGAGCCTGCAAAACGCTCATAAATGAGGCCAAATTTACACGAAAATCTCCTCTCGTTCATGCGATTAGATTTTATATTCATGAGGCTGGCTGGCTTTCCCTTATGGTAATCAAGTTGAGCTGCCAGTTGGGTTAGCGAAATGTTTGCTTTCACTTCAGCCAATCCTCGTTGCGTCACCGCCAGCTGGTGGTGTTTTAATTGATGTAACCGTTCTCAACCTGCTGATGTAACTGATGTCAATCCAGGGCAGGGGGGCCGGCTGATGTTTCAAAACTTTTGACTCATTCCGCTCAACATGGCGTATACGTGTTGATTTGCTGTGCGTTTAATTGAAAGCCGTGCAAGTGAATTATTTTTGCCACGCCCACACATGCGCGCGCCAGTCTGTCCGTCTGCCCGCCCGACTGTCTGTCAAATGTCAACACTTCCTGGTAATAAAATAATATGGAATATTCTTGGCATTGCCTCGTTCCACGAAATGAAAAGTTGCTGGCGTGCCGGTTGGTGGTGAAAGCTGTTGGCCTGGCTTTCATACAAAGTATATTACATTTATTAATTGCTTTTTGACAGACTATTAAATAAATTAGAAATTATTTCAATTTGCCAAAGAGGAAACTCACACGCAATTGCACAAACTCAAATGGAAAATTGTGTCAATTTGCAGGCCAAAGCTGGTGAAAGATTCTAATAAAATTTTCTATTCTATTCTGAAAAGCTTAATAGACGGCTGTTGAAAACTAGATAAAAGATTCCCTCGTTTCCCGTGGCATGGACATGAACCAATTCAGAAGGGGAACGGCAAGTCCCCGAAAGTGCTGATTAACTGCCAACACGCAGACCAAATTGCCATTTATCAGCTTGCGGAAGAAACAGCGCCTGCAACAAATGCCCAATCAGAGCCAACAGAGCGCCCTTGGTTGGCTGTGGCATTGCCTGGCATTTGTCAATCCGAATCAACTTTGAGCTGCGTTTCCTCAAAGCGAGCCTTATAAATAAACCAACACACGTTGCCAGCCGGCAGCCCGGCAGCCCAAAAACAAACCGTCACCTAAAAAACGAACCGAATTTGCATTTGAAATGCACTCATCCCTTCCACCGCCTCGGCCAAACGACGATGCACAGCCACGCCAGCCAACAGCGCCGTTTGCGGGGCTTAAGAACAAAGCCACATGACAGTCCCGACGGTCCTGGCGGCTCCAGCGGTGCCAACGCCGTTTGCCTGCTGCCGACCATTCCCAGCTTTCGATGTGAATGTGATGAATGAGTGTAAATGTGCATGAAAATGCACTGAAAATGCCGGCAGGCCCAAGGATCAACGGGGGAGCGGTTGAGGGGCCCCGCTTTTTTTTCTCCTTCTGGGCGGGCCAGCTGGCTATGACGGGGCAACAAAGTTTCGTACATTAACACGCACGCTCAGGCAGCAAATGCAATCGCTGCAGCGAACATCGCTAGTGCGTTACTGGGTGAATGCTGAATCGGAAGTGATGCCCCCTGTCCCGTGCGTGGCATTGTGCTTTTTGGCTTTCTGAAAGGACAATTACAGGCGCACGGACAATCCAGTGTCTCTGGCAAAAACCGGGGACAGCGGCAACTGTCGCCCGGGGCCAACGCAGCTCTATAACTCCCCGCCGGATTATGCAACTAAAACCGAAATGGAGTTCGTCTGGATTGTTGCTTGCCTGTGACAGGGGAGCAGGGAAGGTGGAACTAATGATATGCAATTGTTGGGAATGCCACTAATGGAAGCAACTTGAGTGTAAATTGAAAGCGGATTGCGGCCCCTAATCCCGGCATTTTAATTATTTATTCGGCATTTGTCTTTCGAAATGTGAGCGGGCGCGGCAGGAAAGCCACCCGTCGATTCCAACTGATATACACACAGCAAGTAACCTTGATGGCACAGAACCTTCCTTCCCCTCCTCTTACCCGCTTGTTAGGCATGGCTAAATGCAATGCCAACCGCAACGATGACAACAACGGGAGCAGCCACATCAGCAGCGCCATCAGCAGAAGCAGCGAATGAAACCAAATGAAAGCTAGTCGCCTGCACTGTTAACTGCTCTGCAATTCGAATAGAAATTCCGTTTATTCCAATGCCCAGGTCCGCCCCCACCAGGGCTCCGGAGGGGACGCTTGCTCACTTTTTATTACCATTTTCGTTGTGCGTTTTAAAACAATTACGCGGTTTGTGCATTTTACACTCGCTCTGGTTTTTGAATTCCCTTTTCTTTTGGCTTCTCTTTCTTTTTTTTTTCTGGGGCAGAAATTAGAGGTTTTCGGGGTTTCGGGGTTTCGGGTTCACTTGGTCCAATTCCAGACTTCTTTGAATTAAGCGAATTTGGCTTTTGATTACTTCAAAATTGAATTGGTTTCTGGCTGCGTCCCTCATACATTCGTTCTCGCTTTGTGCATTTTATTGGCTTATTTCTTATCTGCTGAATTTAATTACCAACCGTTGACTGTCCCTCATAACTGAGGCGGTGCCCCCATCAAAAGCATCCTTCATTTTTCTTCTCCGAAGCCAAATCACTCGAAATGCCGTCACGATTGTTGCCGTAAATCTGTTCCAACTCGGGACTCAATGTTTTTACGCCGTCCGTTATATTTCATGCGGTGATTTGTGGATTTAGCATAAACACTGAGCCCGACTAACTGGCCAGGCCATAAATCACACAACTGCCTTGGCCAAGACTTGAAGAGCTCCTCAGAAAAGAGTGTGTGATGCTCGGAACTTAATAAAGCAAACAAATGAGACGAGATTATCTTCAAGGTATAAATGTACTTCTGGCAGAAGAGCCAATAATTATATGGCTACTAGGATCCTAAAAGTGGTTCGGTTTAATTACATTAAATTTCCGTATTGTGTTCGCAGCAGTGCAAAGGACAACGAGCTAGAGAACTCGTCCAATTTCTTCTTTATCAGAAGCTCTTTTCTTTGTCTGTTGTTACGTTTACAGTGTCCTTTTTCTGGCAAAGAGCTGAGGACCTTTGCAACTGCTTAAGTCTGAAGCCAAGCCGAGCCAACAAATGACAAACAAGAGCGAGTTTTCGCGAGTTTTTTTCCGGGTCCCCACCCACAGACGAACTCTTCAAGACAAATATTTGCCTACGTCGGTGTTTTCTTTTCGTGGGTCCCTGGGCGCTTACATTTTTCAACGTCCCCGCCAATGCAGACATCAAGCGCTTGGATTTATCTTGTCGACGGAAAACAAAGCGTTTCCAAAACGAGCCGGGCAACTAGACGAACACATCCAATTATCCTGTAAAGTTTCATTATGTCACTGGGCCAGTGCAACAACGGCTTGGGCCGGAAACGCCGCCATATTGGCAGGGAAATGCCCGCGCATTTCGGCGTCAGACGCCTGGCTGTTGGCCACAATGGCTGCGTATGCGATGCGGCTTGAACGTGGTGCCATTGTCGTTGCCACTGCTGATAAATTGTCAACGCCGGAGCGCTGTGCCTTTGCATGTTTTGAGTTGATTATGGCGTAACAAATTGTCGACATTATGCATATCTCCACACGGAAACGGAACCTCAAATGCCATGGCAGGCAATGTGATGCGATGAAAGCGTAGAAACCGCAAAATGCATTGCTAACGAAGACACTTCCCCTGCACTTTCCCTTGTCCTTTGTAGACAATCCGTATAAGAGTTAAGAGTAATACGTTTTTGTGGATTTCAGCTTGGCCATGGACCTGAAATCTGGCACTTTACTGGTGGCCCCAGCAGTCAAGAACTCCAGCTGCTCGCATCCTCGCTATTCGGGGCACAATTTCATTGTGCACATTGGCATTGCGGAGACCATAGAGGCGGTGCTGATTTTGGTTCTCACATTGGGCGTTATTGGGGCCAATTGCCTGGTAATTTTTGTGATTAACAATCGACGCTACACCGGCTTCATCCACCAACAGGTGAGTGGGTAATTCTGTTTTCCGTTGAGTGCGGCCGCTGGGCCTTTCATTGTAGCTGGCATTTAATTGTTTTGTATTTACTTTCAGCCCCGCTACCTGCTCACTTCGCTGGCTCTCAATGACCTCACAATTGGTCTTCTAATTACACCATTCGGCCTGATGCCCGCATTGTTCCACTGCTGGCCATATGGGGAAATATTCTGTCAGATTCAGGTAAGACATCGGCCCGAGGGATGGGCTGCAGCGAGCCATAATTTGTTGCATAAAACCGGAGGCTTTTGGTGGTAATTAAGAGCTCACAATGACGGGCAATTAATGCGCTGAATGAAAGCCGAAACGAGTCCTTTTGTGTTAGCTCTTTAAGCACCATCATCAGGATCGTTAACAATGACGGCTCTTAGCGGAAAAAGCGCTTGTGTTTGGCTAAATGGATGATGGTTGGCTTAGCGGCTGATTCGCTTGTTTGTTGCATTTGGCAGGTGCCAAGGGTTAATTGGGCTTGAAATTAATACGCAAATTATAAATGACAGGGAATAAAAATGGCGCCGCATGGGCATGCAAAAATATTAATAAAAATTCCTCAAGATCCTAAGAACAGCCGCCCGCTAGTTTGTCTCTCTTGCTATGAATTCTTGGGTTTAAATTGTGGAAAGCGCAGCAGGAGCCTCATATTCGCCCGCTTGTCGACCACGAATACCAAAGGATATTGAATAGCTTGACATGAATTTAATATTGTGTATTCTTTATTTCCCAGGCCTTGCTGCGCGGCGCCCTCTCCCAACAGAGCGCCGTCATTCTCGTCTGCATGGCGGTCGACCGATACATGTGTGCCCTCCATCCACGTCGCTATTACCAGCACTCCAGCAAGAAGGTGGGTACAGCGTCAGTGGGGGTGGCGAGGGACCGGCGAGGTCGTCGGGCAACCACAAAAGTGTTGCATCATTTTAGGGGCATGCGTAAGTGCGGTTGGTTGGGCGGGCAACTGGAAGAGGGCTGGGCGGGCGCTGTGGCTTGCCATAAATCTAAATCCCTGGTAAAGCAGATAAGACACGTTCGCCAAAGCATATCAAGCATCTGTTAAGCCGTCGGACAGTTTATGATAACAATTTATCGCAATGCTTGTCAAAGGACAGCGGCCATAAACAGTGTGCACTGCGATATTACAAGGAATCACGCGTCAATAAAATCGACCGAGTATCAACAGTGACAGCAGCGATACTCACAACATTACCAACAACAGCAACACCAACGAGAATGAGTCTAAGAACAATGGGAATGTCGGGTCGGATCGCCTTTCCGAAAGCCGGCGAACAAGCACAACGAGCCAATTACATAGATAAATAAGGATAATGGGCTGTAAGCTCCTTGCCAGTCATTGAAAAAGTAAAATAAAAGTAGAGCACACACACACACACACACACAGCAGGCAAAACAAAGCGAGAACTCCAAGGAGCGAATAAAAGCCAACGCAAAATGAAAGCGCAAGGCAAGCGAAAAAGCGCCAAAATGGCATAAACAGTCCGAAAAAAGTGTATAAAATAGAGATAAAAAGAAAGCTGTCGGTTTGTTTGTTTCCGCGCATTGACTTTAACTAAATGCGACGACCGACCGACCAACCAACCCGGCCTGCCAACCAGTCCCGGCTCGACCGCAGGACATCCCGGCTCCTCTACAGTGCGCCACGGCAAATGAAGCAAGGCCACCCGCAAAAACCGCAAGGGGCAAAGGCCAGCGAGTCCCCTCCTCCTCCACTGGATCCCCTTTCACCGGACAGCCTGGCAGCAAGCCCACACACACACACACCCCGCAATACTCCCCAACACAGATGCACATTTAGTCTCCACTTACATCATAATTTATGGGGCAACAAACAGTTACGCAGAAAAATGGGCTAGATGAAATGAGCGGAAGCGGGAAAGAGAAATAATTCAAGTCCGGCCGGACAATCCCAACTTTTGCATATCATTTACTTTTGCCACAGCATCGCCGCTACCGTCGCCGCATTTCTCATTTGAATTTGAATCTTGACACTAATAGTTACGGAAAGCAGAAGGACAAACCGCCAGAACTCGCACTCGTCATCTTCATCGTTAAGGGAGCAAATGAATTAGTAACAAAATTCGTTGTCCTTTCCATCACTGGCCATTTGCCACATCGCCAGGGATTTGGTCATTTAAAGTTAAGTTTGAGAGCTTTACAGATCCTCAGGGATTTTTGGACTTTCAATTTACCATTAATCGTTTTTTGTGGGTTTATGAATTGAGAGAACTTGCAGAGACCTTCGGGGCAGAGTTTCTAGGATTTATCAGATTTATAAACCCTTAAATTCTTTAATATATGAACCAATATAATATATAGAAGTATAGAGTTCTTTTAGCCAGTCCCAATCTAGGTTTAGATTCCCAATATTCCCGTTAGATTTAATGTATCGCCGTATTTTAAATTTATTCATATTAATATTTGCTTTTTTGAAACCACTATAATTCTGAATTTTTTTCGGGTTCGTGTAAATGATTCTCGTTTCGGACTCGTGCGTATTGCAATATCTGTGGGAATATTTGCTCAGTATTAAAATTTATGTGCATACACATGGCAACAATATTTCAAAAAGCTGGCAATGTAAATTATCTAAAATAATAGAAAATTGCCAAAACATAAAAGCCCAGGGAAAGAACAAAGGGACTTCTGCCCCGCCTCCCACTCAATCGCCGGCCCCAAAAAGTCGATATTTGCATAAAAATTGAAGCGATAGATTCTTTTCGATTTACGCATAATTCAAATGGAACCGAAGCCCAACCAACCAAACAGGAGCTGCCGTAGGATTTGGCGCTTTGCCACATTTCAACATCCCATAAAAAATGTACTTGTATTGTCGAAAATTAATAAATGGATCGTGGACGGGTCGCCGGCCCATTTGCCTCCCAACGACGGCCTGCAAGTCGAAACTTTGGACTTATTGCGCCGCCATAAATTGCAAGATGTACACCCTTAAAAACCAAAGTCATGAATTTTATGTTGCGAAATTTATGATAACACAAAAGTTTCACTCCACTGGCGCTGGCGGCATCGGCATCGGCCAAGGACCGACCAGATGATAACGAGGCATTATTTCCGATACAAAAATTTGCCCCACAAATTTCTTACGATGCTCAGCAGCCAGAAAAGAACTCAAGGATCTCCCAGCGTCACGCCAACTGCATGCGGTTGGATAAATGAAAATTTCGTTTGCAGATTGGATTGCATTCGGTCAGAGGAACGGAAACGGCTAATGCGGCCGACCGACTTCAGGGAGAGGAAAATGCAAGGCGTGTGTGAAATTCCAGGCTGGCGGTTGGTTCAAAAACAATGGGGAATTATGTGAGTTCTCCTGGCAGCGTCAGAAGGAAGACGTATAAAATTCTCATTTGACTGGCAGCTGAAGCGGTTGCGGTGGCATTTGGCGGAAGTGAGCTCTGTCTGGCTGTTTGTACTTCTATCATAAAATATTTATTATCATATTTTTAGATTGGTTTTATTTACTTAAAATGTGTTTGGGTTACCGAAGTTTGAATAGAGCCTGGCAAAAAAAAAAACTGTGGGTCCGAATCATCTTTTATTTGAATAGAACAGATGATAAGCGTATTCCACATACGAATCCGATTTGCATTCATGGCAATGAAAGCATTTTAAGGCCCATTGAGTGGAAGGGCTTAAAATATTTAAAGGCACGAACTGGCGAAGGTTTTCTTTCATGGAGTTCACCTCCACGATGTTGGGGGGCAGACGCTTTGCATATTTAGTGCATTAAACCTCGACCGAATTGACTTTTGATGGGTGATTCGGGGGCACATGAATCATGCCCAGCCCTTGTGGTGCATTTGAGAGCAATTTAGATGTGTTCGATGGGCCACTCAGTGAAAAACTCGGAATCGTGCCCATAATCCAATGAATCCCAAGCCCAATTCCCAGCTCAGCGCAAAAAAATGACAACAAAATTGCTGCCCATAAATCACAGACCTCAATACGAATCCACTAGCGCAGGGCCATGGCGAGGCGGGTCAAATTAAACCTAAGCAATCCTCTAGTTTATGGTATGAGAGTTTAAGAGAAATTGAAACATGTTGCGGTCCAATTGCAGGGCTGTGTGGCCATACTGAGCCTCACATGGATCATCAGCCTGACGGTGTTTGGTTTTCTTGTCCTGCCAAAAGGTGAGTTGACAACAAATGCAAACAACGTGTAAACCGAATACCCTGGCCAACATATACAAATTCCGCCAGGATACTACTTCAACAACACGGGCCTAATGGCCTGCGAGCCGTTCTACAGCAAGCCCTCGTATCGGATTCTGGCCACATGTGCGCTCTACTTTCCCACCACCATGGTGCTGATGTACTGCTACGGGTCCAGCTTTCATATGAGCCGTTTTCGTCTAAACGATCCGACAATGCCGCTTACCGCGGCCGCCCATCATCCACGGCCGCACCACCCGCCGCAGTCGCAGGCGCAGTCACAGCCGCAGACGCAGGTCCAGGTCCAGGCGGGAGCCGTCCATCACCATGCGTTCGGACATGGCCATGGGCACGCGCATCACTCGTACCCGAAACATGCCCACCCGTCGGCCCTTCAGCATCATCACCATGGGCTCGGCTCGGGGTCCACAACCGGGCCGGTTATGAATCTGAGCATGGCAATGGGCATGGGCCTGGCTGGCATGCCGGGCATGACCAACAAGATTACGAAAAAGGTAAGCGTCTGGTGGTGACGGCCATTTAATGGTAATTAGTTTTTGTTGCGAAATTTCAATTGCCGGTTTGTAATTATAAAGTTCAAAAGTAGGCAAGGGAGAGCTAAGTGGGTTTTATTTGCAGATTGTTCCCATACAGGAGAAGAACTCGAGTGGGTCGACGTCACGTTCGATGGCAGCCATCTCATTGGGATTCATTGTTATGGTCACACCCTGGACGATTCAGGAGATTGTCACCGCCTGCACCGGATCAAAGGCAAGTCCAAGCAGCTCTGGGTACCACGCTGCGAATACATAATTGAGTTGGAGTTGGGGCTGCGTATACGCCACGTAGTCAATTCATGACGAGCTTAACTTTGATTTCCATTCTGCATTCTCTTCCCCCGCCCGCAACCACACGCTGACTTTTGCCCCAAACTGGATGGTGTTTGGGGGGTCATCGGAATGCTTCGACTGATTGTTTGGATCTTGCAGCTGCCACCGTTTCTCGATTTTGTGGTCACTTGGACGGCGCTGAGCAACAGCTTGTGGAATCCTTTCATGTATTGGCTTTTGAATTCCGACTTCCGCCGCCTCAGCCGTCAAATGATGCCCAACAAAGTGAGTGCCGACCCCCCAACGAACTGCATCCAATTGGTTTATTGGAATTTCATTCCATCATTGTTCTTCGGACAGTTGAAGTTTGGCAGGTTAAAGTGGTGGAAGAATTTAAATCGTAGCGGCTGACAATTAAGCGTTAAGTTTATCGAATCCATTATTGTTTATGACAGATGAGCTCAGTGAAGTGAAATGCAATCCTTTCAGTTCGCTGCTCCCACTGACCGACCTCCTACGGAGTTAACGACTAGCCGAGTGATAAACTCGGCTTCCATGTAAACAAAATTTAATTGTGTTTCCTTCGGGCCAACCGTCCATCATCTTTCTGCCAATAAAACATCGATCCGTTCTCGTTGCATTCTGCGATAAACCACCAGCATGACGTGTACATCTTGTTGGCCGTGCGAAGGGATAGAGGGATAGCAGAGTTTTATAGGTGCAAGTATCAGTGGCTTGTCAAAGTGTCAAAGCAACCGAAAGTCTTAAATCCGCTCGCCCGCCCAAGTGGGCAGCCGGGCCACAGGTCATAAATTCAAAGGTGCAAGGCGGTCGTAGTTCGAGACACCAGAAAAGTGATTTTGAATTATGAAACAGAAAACACAGCACGGCGTTTGGATGACGTAAACGTAAATCCACTTTATGCTGATGCCGGAATCCTGTCCGCCCCTCCACAGATGCCAGTCAAGGCAGGCAAAAGCGGGGGAAAGGCGAGTCTAGGAAAATTACAGCAAACGCCAGCAAAGCCAGCAAATTCCATTTGGAAAAAGAGCGCAGTCAAGTTGCATGATTTACTTCCGTACGAAACTAAACAAAAGTGAGGTCATTTGCAGTGAATTTATGGTGGCCAATTGAGGCTACGCCAGCCAACCCTTTGGCCTTCTCTGGCACTCGGGCATTTTTTGAATGCTTATTAATTTCGTTTCCACCACAACAGCAGCGGCCCAGGCCGGCCCACAATTTATGGCCCATTTGACGCTTTGGCTTTCTCGCTTTTCCAGTGCTTCCCCAACGAGGACACCCCCGAACACAAATCAGCCTGTTGTCACATCAATGCAAACGATTTTGAGATCACAACGCTTCCGTTGCCGCCGGAGCCGCCGGCCTCACGTCCACCCACAGCCAATAATGGCGGCAACGCTCCTGGCGCCAGCGGTCCAGGCAGCTCCATTGGCGGCTCTGTCCTCGGCATTTGCGCCCGGTCGCGGGCCAACAGCCTCAGTCGCAGTGCCTCCCAGTACATACGCGGCTCTCTGGGCGGCATGGCCCATCACAGCCACACCTACCATCCCAGCGTGACCTATGCATCCGTGCGGCCCGACATCGAGGGCCTGTCCGAGAAGTACTGGGGCGAAATACTGGAGCGAACAGTGAGTTCCGGCAACCTTCATGCCATGCAGAAGAGCATTCCCCACTTTCCCTATCACCACCATGCCGCCGGCCATCATCAGCACTCGCCGCAGCAACCGCACCAGTCAAGTGGGGCCGGCGGCGGGCCGGGCATCATGACCACCTCGTTTAGCAAGTACAGCGATCTCAATCTGCACATATCCGCCCAGGAAGCCACAGCCAGTGAACTGAGTAAGTTTTCCAACTCGGAGCCAAAGCTGTGCGAGCATCTCTTCCATGATGCCCACTGTGCGAAGAGCAAAGCGGCTGTGGCGGCTGCCGCAGCAGCGGCGGCGGCGGCTGCTGCGTCTGGCGATTCGACCACAGCCGCCAAGCTGGCAGCGGGTCGAAGCATTCCGGATATTTAGTACGCAGAGGATGTAATACTGGCCAACAGCAAACTGGCACGCGCCAAGTGCTCCCACCATCGCCTCCACCAGCAGGCGAAGTCGCCCTTGTCGCCCCCGCCGGCCTTGCCCGCCACACATGCTGCCTACCACACGGGCAGCCTGCGCTTGAGTCGGGTGCGTGTGGCCTGCCACAGCCCCCCGCCGTCGCTGGACCCACCTAGCACCAAGCTGGCGGCTGCCTTGCCCCTGGCCGAGTATCGAAAGTAGAGATAATTTTAATATTAATGAGCTATGAAACCATAAACTGTGCAGTTACCGGCAAGTCTTGGGGGCACAGCGGTTCGGCTGCTCTTGCTCATTAGGATTCTAGGAACTTTTCAGAATTTGGCTGGCTTTTTCACGTCTCGAAAGCAAAATGTTAACCAATATTAAGTGTTCATTCGGTGTATGTGATATATTTTTCCAAAGAAACCAAAGGATAAGGTTTGGCTTCGGCTTGCCGGAGGGCACAGAATAATCCGACATTAACCCTAAAAATTCTACCTTACAGTTTTTTCTGGGTGTATAGGAAGAAATCAAATCACAGGAACGCATAGAAAGTTAATTGGAAATTTTGTGGGGCGGGGATTAAAATATTTAATAGATAAATAAATTAGATGGACGTACCTTTTTAATATTTCATTAGGGCTAAGAAATTAACGATTTGTAGGGAACTTTTTCTAACACTTTCTTCGTTATCTTCGGTTGATTGTCCCTCCAAATGAGAACTGAGTTCTGGGCCTCTTTGTGAATCGCTTGGCGGTCTAAAAATTAAATTGATTTTTATGCTATTATCGGCAATTACCTTCCGAGATCGTGTGACAAAATATCCGTAGCTAAGGTAAATAAATTTTAAACTTAATCTGTAGCTTAATTGAGTGTTAGACTAGAAACAAAATCCAAGCTAAATGCAATCTATGAATACGAATATGAATACATGTATGTGAGTGTTTGTGTATGTGCATATGAATGTTAAAGAAAGCCGAACATTAAGCTAAATTACAAAGTAGAGAGATTAAGAAAAGCAATAAACGCAACAAGTTTACAGAAATCAGAGCGGCAAAAATGAACAATTTAATTTCTGCCTTGGCAACTGACACTCGTCTCCAGTGGCCATCAAATAAACATTATACAAATTCGGTGTTGACTGTCCCAAGTAATGTAAAAGCAATTACATACGGTATGCGAAGAGCAGGAAAGAAGAATTAAAAAATAAAAAAAAAACGACAAATTAAACTGACCCATAAAATCTCAATTTCCCAATATCAGAAACACGCACACAAACGCAAATTTGTAATCAAAATATCAACCGAAAAAAAATCAGCAGCAAAAGAAGGCGAAAATAAAACCTAAATAAATTAAAAATTATTCAAATTTGATTTTTATTGGTCCGAGCCGAGCGACGTCCATGGGAAGCGACGAAAATGCAAATTAATTTCGCATTCGAAGTTAAAAATTTCCTACCAAAAGAGAAGGACATCGAATGATGCCCTTTCCGTAGCCGTAAACGAGGGTCCCTGAGATCAAATCAAAATAAGGCTCCTATTAAAGATAATTTCTGAGTCAAATTTTAAATGGTAACTTAAGAAATAGTTATAAATTTAATAGCTTCCCTTAAATACAATAAATGCCCAAAATCCCAAGTAGTACTAATTTAGTGAGATTCCGCCTACAAAAATCCCATATAATTTGATCAGTAATTTGATTCCTCCTCTTCTCTCAGATCAGCCTTAAATATTCCTCAATTAACCGCTTTCGCTGTCTGGGAACTCATATACTTTGCCTGCTTCGGGACCTACAGTTCAGGAAAGTAAAAAAAAGGAGAGGAAAAAAGTTTTAAAAACTAATTTTCACAAAACAATTTTCAGCTGGCGGCCAGACAATGAAGGCTGCCCACTCCAAGCTCGCCCTCCTCCCCTGAGGATGGGCGGCAAGGGACACTGCCCGCCGCGGCTGCTGCTCTTCGGGGCAATTTGAATCTCAATCTAAATGCGAATGCCAACTCGAGTTTAGATTTGAATTTCCACTTTTTTCGGCCCAGACGCAGTGCGTGGGGCAAAATTACACGCCCCGTTGCATTTTGTAACAATAATCGTCGGTGTTTGGCGTCGAATCCCTTGGTCAGCCGCAATCCTTGGCCGGGGTTGCCATATTTTT
This sequence comes from Lissocephala sabroskyi, assembly GCA_037075105.1. NCBI lineage: Eukaryota > Metazoa > Arthropoda > Insecta > Diptera > Drosophilidae > Lissocephala > Lissocephala sabroskyi. The sequence continues at coordinate 50,200 of JBAMCP010000065.1, read as the reverse complement.
GCGTGAGGAAATTCACGCCCCTCAGCTTTCAGAGGGGGCGGCGGGTGGGAAAACTTTTCGCATGAAAGTCAACTTTGCCGAGTGATGTTTTTCTTGCCTTCGGTTGTCGCTGGCGTTTCTTTTTTGATTCGCATTTCTTGGGTATTTGAATTTGCTCATTTTTTTCCTCCTTTCTTGTATAATTTTCCGCTTGCCGAGAATTGGATTTCGGTTTCGTCCTTTTCTCTGCCGTCCTATCCGCCAGCTGAATGGCCCGGCTTTTCCTAATTTGATTAAGTAGCCCGTCCGGCCGAACAACAACAACAGCCACGGCAGCAAAATGTAGATTCTCCACTAATTGAAGCTCATCTAATTGCGGAGGGTGTAGTCGACGTATCAAATTACAATGGCAAAAGTCGCTGGACAAACAAAAGTTAAAAACTCTGATGAATCTGATTTAGCCAAGGACCGAGTTTAATTGCCCATGACAGCCCCGCCCGACCCTTCGCATCAGTCGAGCTCCTGTGATTTCTCACTCATAAACGGCCAGGCTAAAGTTCGATTAAATTCCAAGCAACTGTTCTACACATTTTATAATCACCACACCCATCCGAATATTACCAAAACATCTCCAAGATGTCGTATAGTCACAAAAAACGGGAGGTCACCCACACGGTGGTCCTGTCGGCCAAGAAATTCAACGACATCATGTACCGGGCCACCATGCAGAAGAAACGCGACGAGCTGGCCGCCGTGGAGCAGGAGCGCCGCTATCGAGAGTATTTGCAGGCCGGCAATGCGGCATTGACCAAGCATTTCCATGGCATTGTGAGCCGGACGGAGGAGGAGCAGCTGAGCGAGCTGAGATCGCAGCAGCGCAGCGAGCTGCATGTGGCGAGGTCCGTGGGCGAGACTACGAAATGCCTGGCGGAGCAGTTGCGCAAGGATCAGATTATCAAGGCGAACCGCATTTGCCAGAACATGAAGGCCGGGCCGAGGGCCCTGCATCAGGCTCTGATCCAAGCGGAAATGCTGGCCCAGAGGAAGTACTACGAGGACCTCAACAAGGAGTTCGCCAAGGCGGCCAAGAAGCAGAAGTGCATTGAGGAGCGCATGTGCCCCGAGGTTTTGATTCCCTTCACCAACCAGACTGCCGAAGAGCTGGCCAAGCAGCAGGAGGAGAAGACCAAGGCCGTCCAGCTGTCCATACTCCAGGACATCGAACAGAAGCGCAAGCGGGTGGCCGACGAGAAGGAGAAGGCCACCTGGGAGGGCATCGTCGAGCGCGAGCAGTACAAATGCTTGCAGGACAAAGAGGAGAAGGCCGCCCGCGAATTGGCCGCACGCAAGCGCGAGTTCTGCCGCAAGGCCTACGTCGATGCGGTCAAGGAAAAGGCCGAGATCGCCAAGCGTAAGTAGAGAGCGAATCCCTCGATTCGGCTGATGGTTTGCCTGTTCTAGGGGAACGCATCTTCGATATCATCGATGACCGACGCAACTGCGTCTACCAAGTCGCCCATCGCAACCTGGACCGCCGCTTCAACAGCCACGTGAAGCAGCTGCGAGCGGACACCATCAAGGAGCGCGAGGCGCGGGCGGTTCGCGTTTGCCAGCTGCAGCAGCTGGGCAAGCGCAAGGAGATGGAGTATGCCGAGCGGGAGGAGACCCGCTATGACTTCGAGGTGACCGTGGACGAAGAGCGGCGGCAGTGCGAAATCAAGAGGCTGGCGGCGGAACGCAGAGCCTACCAGGCCATCGAACGGGAACAGGCTGCCGAGAAGCGCAGGAAGGAGTTCGAGCTGCGGCGCTTCCAGATTGCCCAGCGGTTCAAGAACGCCGAGGCCAACAGGATGTTTGAGGCCTCTGAGAAGCGGCAGCGCGATGCGGCCAATGCCCACAGGATCGAGGTGATCAAGCAGCAGCGCGAGGACTTCCTGGAGAAGCGGCGCATTGAGTCCATGAAGACGAATGCCATCGACGAGAATATCGGAATAGCCGACGACAAGCACTTCTTCAGCCAGGCCCTGGAGCTGATGAAGAAGTGCAAGGACACCGGGCGCCCGCTCTTCCCCATTGCCAAGGCCGTCGAACAGTACAAGAAGGAAAATAAGCTGGACTTCACGCCGCCGGGTAAGCTTATACGGCGCAGCAAGATCCGCGACTACTGCTGGCCCGGGTTCGTGTCCAAGGCCGAGCAGAAGTACCGACAGTACGAGGAGCGCGAGAAGAACCGGGACGCCCAGGAGACCCAGCTGCACGAGGTTCTGGTCAACTGCATCAAGATCTCGGCCATGGCAGCCGAGGAGCGCCGCCAGCAGCCCTGCCAGAAGGAGTGCCCGCAGACCTGCCGGCACCATCGCAAGGAGCCGGCCTACCGCAGCCAGGACTCCTTTGACTGCGACGTTTTGGACTGCTACAGAGTGGAGTCGTCTCCGTTCCCTCGGCCCAGTGCCACCGACCTGGCCAAGGCGGAGCAGAAGCCAAAGCCGGATGAACGTAAGGCCATTCCACCTGATCCGGCGGGTACTTTTGGTTCGAGTGTAAAGCCTCCGGCAGCCGCCCCAGCTGCGCCGCCGGTAGCCACCGTTAAGCCCACCGTTGAGGCTGCCCCGGCAGCCGCCAAGCCACCGCCTACTGGTCAAGACAGGCCCGCCAATATACCCAATCCAGGTGGCACTTGGGGTTCGGGACCAGCTGCCCCGGCCGCGGCTCCGGCTGGCGGCGCCGGCGCTGCCAAAGCTCAGCCAACCGGCCCCACCGGCCAGAATCGCCCGGCCCCTGTTCCCAATCCAGGGGGAACCTGGGGCTCAGGACCAGCTGCTCCCGCGGCCCCGGCTCCTGCCGCTGCCGGACCTGCTGGCGGCGGGGGACCTGAACAAGGCAAGGGAGCCTCCGATGGACCACCGCGCACGGGCCAGAATCGATTAGCGCCGGCACCAAATGCGGCCGGCAACTGGGCGCAGGCTTAAGAGCCGCCGACACGAACGTTTTTGCTTGCCAAATTTTTGTTGCCTTGCTTATTGAATTGCTGTTTGCCTGCCGACCAAACCTTCCTGTAAATCCTGACCCCCAGCTGACCACTGTCGCCAACGCCGCCGCCACCGTGACAACCGCCAGGCCGCCACCGCTGACAGCAGCGGAAGTGACGTTAATGGTTTTTTAAAAGCACTTAAACTTGGCGCAAAGTTCGTTTTTTCCCATTGCCTTTGCCTTCACCGTTGCCCCTTTTAAGCCAGCATTCGTGGCGGTTTGCCTGCCTGCCCGGCTGTCCGTTCTGACCGCTCTTTTCGGATGGTCGAGACGGCCAACGAGTGGGCGGTTGGCTTCTTCATAACCCTTCGAGTGACTCTTGGCACGTATTATGCGCTTTGTTTAGCACAAGTCTAGACCCTCATGAGCCGGAGACGGGCAGGCGGGCAGGCGGCGGTGCTGGTGACAAGCGGCCAACACCAAAACCACCAACACTTGTAGTCACTGAGAATACAAAGCGAAGCGAAGGGCTCATAAATTCCAATTTGTGCGTGGGTAAAGTTATTAGGTGGCTTCCACGTCAATTTGCCAGTGACGGACCCGGCAATCCACTGGTCGGACGAGGGGGTGCGGGGGATGTGGGTTGCTGCATTTATGCTTTCATTTAACTTATTAAAAGGTTTGCCCGACCGAGGACATGTCAAGTGGTCCGTGGCCCGGCCCCGCCCATAACTTAATTTGTTTGCGCTCCGGGCCCACGGCCAGCGCGGTTGGCTTGGACTTGGGCATCTTCTTGTCGTCGCGGAGCAAGCACCTCGTTTCGGATAATTACTGGGCCAAAGCGGCGTTGATGGTCGTTGTTGGCTGACTACTTACCACCAATCTCGACGGGTTAATCAGCCGGTTTGGGCATCAATTAACGGCGCTCCCGAGTTATGAAAAGTTGGCTGCTTTCACAAAACTTTGGTTATTTGGAGCGATGCCACTAATTGTCAATGGGACAACCACCACCATCATCAGCTCTTCGAAAGGTCTTTAAGCCAGCCCCAAACGAAATTGGGTAGCTCGGATTAATTGAAACCGAATACCTCCAGCCAGACTAATCAAAATCCTGTTGGCGTTTTTGTTTTTTACCAGCAGAATTCGTTCCATTTCACGAAACAATTGGGGGCACGCTGAATTTCGTGGGGGTATCGTCTGAATAGTTGGCGAATTGCAGGCTCTTTAATCTCTTTAATAGCCCCGGGGATAGTTAATGAAAAAGCACTAAGTGTAATGGAAGTTGCAATAAATTTCGAATAATACACAAATTGTTATTATAAAAGTGGCCAGCGATGACTTAAGAGCACAAAAGGCCGTCTCAAGACGGGCCTGGCCCTGGCTACAAAGCCGCGTTAAGCCCGAGCAACAAGTTGGCAGTAAACAAAAGGACTGAAACGAGTGCACAGCAAAATGGGCAAGACAAAAGGCAACCGAGACGCTCGGCAGCGGCGGCCCGGCCCGGCCCAATGGGCTGGGTCACAATGGCAATTTGCGTTGGAGCACATTGCGTATACGTAATGGAAACGAGCCTCATCGCCGGCATGGCGTTCTCAGCCAAGCATAAAAGTGAGCAAGCGTCTGGCAAACACTCGCCCCGAGCACCAATTGTATTTCAAGGAGCAGAAACAAAATGCCAGCAAAAGGTCCCTGCTCCCTTTGCTGGCCGGTTCACAAAAAAACTCAACACCAGCACCCCAAGTACCCCGTTTGAAACTCAATAAAAGTAACAATATGAAAAATTACTTAATGAAATTACCTTCGACTGTAAGTACAAATGAATAACTCGAAGTTAAAAGCCACTGACCAGATACCTTTGAAAGCACTTCTCCGACTTCAAGAGCCACAAAAATGAAGAGCACCCAATTCTTCGAACTCAGATGTTTTTTCTGTTTTTTGTTAAGTAACCGGAAGAGATGGACAAAAGGCGAATGTGCAGTTCTTTTGTTTGATAGAAACTCTCCAATTAAAATTTACACAACCACCGTTTTCATGTTTGTGGATGCACAGGAAACCCAAACTAAGCGCAGGCATTTGATTGAAACGCCTCTTCCTTCGCATAGGCCTGCTGGAAAAACTTTGCACCACTGCTTCCCCACCGAAAAAACAAAATGCTATGGAAAAATTCCAATTGATAGGCGGCTGTCGGGTCGGCTTGGGGCCCATGCATGCCGGCGATTGAGAAAAGTTTATGGGCGGGATGGTGGGCGTGGGCGTGTGAGGTTTTTTTGTGTTTGTATGCATTTCCTTCCCCAGTAAACTCAATTCCCATTTTCACTTAAAAGTTTTTAGTTTGCTCTCCGTGTGCCGAGGCTTCTAGCCGCAGGACATTGGAGGGGCCCCCGACCCGGCCACCTTTTTAACCCAAAGCGCAAAAGTTTATTAAGCGAGAGGCGGGCAACGTGAAGGGCAAACGATGCGTTTTCCGTGCCTGAAGTACATAAATATACCCCAGAGACAAATTAAGTGATTTGCTCCCTTTCTCATTTCGTTTTCTTTTTTTTCCGGTGGAGCTTTTCAAAAGTGGCAAATACTCTAGGCAAAGAAGTTTGAGTTCGGCTGGGCGGAGGGAGTTTTTTCTAGCGGAACGGGAAGATCTTAAATTAAATTGGCTGCCGCCATGGAGTTGGGATTAGTTGAGTTGGATGAGAAGACTGCCTACGCCTGGTGGTGACGAGAAGAGTATGAAGCAGTCGACAAAGGCGCTGGTGTGCTGGGCTGGGCAGGTGATAATTTTATTCTCATGGCCTTTTCCACTTTGGGGCCACTTTCCAACTTTCTTCAACTGAAAGTTTCTCACCCCTAAGCCAATAAACGAGAAGTGTTGGAGCTGTTAGGAATTAGGTCCTCGCAAAATTTGATATGGCAAATATTCCCTCAAACAATCTTAAACACTTAAAAAGAAGACCTACAAAATCGACCGAGCCTTGGCCTCTTCGGCGTCCTCCTGCTCGATGACCTTGACAGCCTTGCCCATAACCTCCGCGCTCAGCATCTTGAGCGGCTGTTTGAACTTCAGCACCGCCACATCCAGGGAATTCGGCGAGAACGACGACACTGTCAGCAGGGAGCGCATTATAAACTTCAATGCCTCGTCATCGGTATAATATGCCGGCTTGCTGATCTTCTCCATTAGCTCGCGGACTGTCTGGCCCGATCGACCGCAGGCACTGGCCAGGCACTCCTGGTAGTTGCCGGAGGGGTCCGTTTGGTACAAATGCGGAACGCCGTCCTCATCGAAGCCGCCAATCAGGCAGGCAATGCCGAACGGGCGCCGCCCATTGTTCTGCGTGTAGTTCTGCTTCAGCTGGGCAATAAAGCTGCAGGGATATGCAGGATTAGTCAACCAAATATAAAGGTTTGAGGTAAACCCACCGAGCTATGTAATCTACTGTGGCTGGGCGCTCAAAGTTCAGCCTGTGGTTTTGGCACTCGACCTGGGCGCGGCTTATGACCACGCGGGCGTCTGCCGTGAGTCCAGCAAATGTCAGCAGGATGTGCTCGTCGAGAACGGCAATCTTGCGGAGTGTACGTTCCTCTTGTATGCTGCCATGGATCTTCTTCTCCACGCCCAGAATGATCATGTTTTGGGTCCTCATACCGACCTAGAAAAAATCTTCGAAATGCCGACTGAAGAATCAGTTAAGAGCCTTACCGCCGTGGATCCCTTGCGAACCGCCTCGGAGGCGTACTCCACCTGCAGCAGGTGGCCATCGGGCGAGAATATGGTCACCGCGCGGTCGTATCGCTCGGACATTGTGTAATCTATTTATATTCAAAATATACCTAAAATTCAAGTGTAACTGACTTCGATAGAATGCTGTCTGTGTTTTTGGGAAATTGTCAGATCTAAAATAGAAATATTTAACAGAATTTAAGAACAAAGTTGAGAGGTTTCAGTTTCCTTGATAAACATTTAAGAAGGCTTTCGTGTTTTAAATTAAGTTGTCCCTCAACTTATCGACACTGCAAATTTCCCCAAGATATTTAAATATTCTCAGGCTTATTCTTTTTATTTCCTTGTTATTTCTTAAAGAAGTTTTGGGTGAAACGCTTTGAAATGTGATACATTTCCTTGGTTTCCTGCCTTTCCCTGGACAACTATGTGGCGGGACAATGGGCAATCACCAGCTGATTCCCATAATCGCCACTTGATGACCGGCGACAGCGGACAAAGGAGCAGATTTTTTTGTCAGCATTTCGTTTTCGTTTTAATTTTTTTTTATCTAACCAGCGTCCATTTGGCTAATGCGATCAGCCGGTTTAGCCCGGCAAGCCATTTAAGCCGGGCAAGGTCGCCGGTCGCCAGCCAGCCATTGGCCACACTTAGTATGCCACAAACGCCCTGCAGGCCATAAATTTATATATACATCTGTACATTTAACATTTTATGACAACCGTGTGGCGCGAAGGACGCTCGAGGCGACGCGGCAGTGTCGTCGGGCTGGCCGGGCTGGTCCGTTTGTTGCAATGAAATTTGGCGGCATACTTAACCGGATTAAACACGTGACTTTGTGCCAGATGCCGTGCCAAAAAAGTGTCCAAATGCCCAACTGTCCAAGCGGGCGCGGCGCACGTTTTCTGTGCCGTCGGGCTGAGGAAACTAAGCGAATTTTGGGGCCACGCGGAACGTAAACAAAACAATCAACAAATCGAATTACCGTTCCTGTCTAAAATTTAATTATTTTTGAATTGAAAAATATTTATCTTATTTTTGTTATTATTGTTTTTTCAAATTTTACACCCACGTGCGCTTCGCAGCAGGAAAAATATTTGGTCTTATTTCGTAGCTCCAATGCGGATGGACAGATGGACAGATGAACGGATGGGCAGGCAGGAAAAACTTGCACAACGAATGCAAATAAAAGTAAATAAATTTCCATTTTGATTGTTTTGCTTTTTTGTGTGTTCAGGGCTGCCTCGGGGCCGGTTTGACACATGCAAAAGGATTGGCAGGATTGCCAGCGCCTGGCGGCCATTTCGTAGAATAAACTCATTTAAGTCGACGAGTGCAATTCGCCATTCACGGCATGAAATTTGTTAATGGACACGAAGCCACTCAAACCGATTCGTCCGCTAATTTAAAAGTGACGCCACTAAAAGGAATTCGATTCGGGTCAATCGAATTTAAAGAAACAAAAACAAAACTCAATTAATCCCTTATTGATTCGTTGGACTGACGTCTCCCGCGATTGGCTTTGCGGGCGAATGGCGGGACGACGGTTCATTAGCACCCGCGCAATACACGCGCGCGTACTTCAAGATGCCCCTGGGCTGGGCCACCCTCGCCAAGGTAAATCAACAAATATTAAGTATACGCCGTGTTTTCATCTCCTCTTTCGCCACTTGATTAAGCAGCTTCCATCGCGCTCAAACGGCAGCCACGACATCAATGATGACGATGATAATGATGATGATGCTGATGATTAGGAGGTGAGAGCGCATTGAACGCCACCGGAATGTTTGTTATGCAGCTAAACACGAAAAAGCCCTAAGCCAAGTGGCTACAAATTCAAGGCAATCCGAGAAACGACGAGGGAGCGATGCTTTCACCTCCTGGCATTCAGACAGATAAAGAAAGCGAAAAGGACTTGGGAACTTTGCACGATTTGTTTGCTCGAAGCTTAATTTGTAACAGCAAATGGTGTTGATTGTTGTTATTCTCCTCCAGCGCTTTCCGCACCGACGGCAACCCAGGCAGCCAATAACCAAGTCGATGTTGGGGGAAATAACACAAATTCCAAGTACACTTTGGAGCAGTTACGAATCCCATTCCGCAGGCCTTCGTTGAGCCTTACGAAATTAATTTTCAATAATTTCGGAGTGAACAAATGAAAACAAGCTTGTAGAAATCTTGCCTATGGCCACTCTTGTTGGCTGTTGTAGTTTCACCAAATCTGTTTAATTAAAAGCGTTTTCAAATTATCTCATTCTCAACAGAGCTTTCCGAAATTCCTCTCAACGGCTGACTATGCTGATCCGAAGTAAATCGCAGCACCTGCCCACCTGCTGAATGGAGAACTCCCGGTCAGAGAACGTTAAAGGGAACAGGCTGCATTTTGAACCAAATTTTTTGAAAGGGAACAATGAAGTTTCTGTAAATTATCTTAACTGACCAGAGCGAGGGAATCTCTTAGAATTTTGGGTCAGCCGACCTTCCTTCGACCTTTTGTGCGAAAAGCCTTCATAAATTTATTCAAATTAGTAGCTTATGGGGAAGGGATCAGCAATCGGTTATTAATACACCAATAGGCCGAGCCGCACTTCAAACTAATTACAGGCCAAGCAAGCGTAAATCTCTTGCTCAGCTAAATAAACTTGGTACCTAATTTGCGGCAAGTGCTGACGAGTAGAAAATTCAAATGACCTTCGACCCCAGCACACCGCATCGCCTGGCCATACAAATATAAAAACATACGCCTCCGCCCACTTCTGTTCAACATGGCCAAATAGATTCAGGCCCTCCCCGTTGCCACCTCATTGCTGTGTGTCCTCTCTGCCATGTAGCATGTCCTGGGCCACATGTGTGTGTGTCCTGCTTGTGTAAACGCTCGGTTAGGTAAACAGACGGACACGTCATGCAACTCGTTGTCGTTGTCGTTGTCGGCAGCCCAGTCTGTTTCAAAATGGCATTCACCTGAGCCCTTTTAATAACCCGGCCGAAAGACATACTGACACCATTGTTAATTTCGACTGAAGCTCCGTGCGGATGCAGCATCTGCGACCAACTGCTGTGCACCAAAAGTGTCAACGAACTGCCGGCCAACTTTGTCCTTCCCCTCGACCCTCGGCTGTTTGCAGAGTTCGCGTCGCGTCGTCGCTTTGCCTTCGCCGGTTATTGAGTCGTTTATGTTTATTGAAGCCTGGAACTGGACTGAGAGTGGAGTGTGAGCAGAAATCCGGACGTGATGCGTCTTGCCGGGCGCGCAGCTTATTAGCCAAGTTGGACACACGTTTGCCAACTCGCCACTTGCAAGTTGCCGCTCATTAGTCAGCGGATGTTGGCCGGCAACTTCTCGAACTATCAAAGTTGGTTGTGGGCTTGTCATCCATTCCAATCATTACGTGCCGCCAAATTGGATTCCACTAATGCCCAATTTAATTAGACTGGCCGAGTAACTCGAATCGCTTCTTAACTTAAGCTGACTGCCTGCCAATTAATTCCCAGCGGACTTCTCTTTAAAGACGCCAACTTAAAGGTGTCCGCTTCGTTTGCATGAGGCTCAAAAAAGCCAATAGAAAGGCAGCGAGTGTAAAGTGTCTGTCGATTGTTAAGTCCGCCAGCGGAAGCAAAGTGTCGTCGGCGGCGGTGGCGACAGTATGGGGAACTGGTAAATTCACTTAGCGCAACTAAAGTGCAACCAACTGCAGTAAAGTGCACTGCATTGCAGACTCCAATCAGTCTGTCCGCCTGAGCGCCGACAATGCCATTGCCATTGCCATCTGGGACGGCCCTTCTCCTCCGAGCTGAGCGGAGCGGAGTGGAGTGGCCCATCCACTAGCCTTCGTCATATTTGAAAGCGCTCTAAAAGCCAAGTGCCGACCGATGCGACAACGGTGGCTGTGCAAATTAATGGGGCTCCGCGGCTCGGAAAGTATTGATAGATGCAAACGGAGGGGCTGGCAGAGTAACTAAAGTCGTCCAAGTGGCGTTAATGGTCAACAATGCAGACAACACTGTCATGCCAGGACATCCATGCCGCGCGGCTTCTTGCTGACTTCGCTTCCCCCTCGTCGTTCGACACTTCAAATGACGGCAAATTGTGCGTGGCGCAGGATGCGTGGGCAAGTGTCGCTGGTTTCAAGTGGATGGGTTTATTATTTCCCTTCGCAATTGTTGCCGCTGACTGATTACACAGCAGTCGACCTCCGTGGAAAACACTCCGTTCACTTATCGATAATTTGTTGCCGGCTTTGGGAGCAGCTGCTAATCAAGCAGAAAGGACAGAAAGTCGTGTTTTTTGGTTGGCCCATAAAAAACTACAAGTCCCGCACAACTTTGTTGCAGTTTTAGGACAAGAACTTCGCCTCCTCAACCCATCCAATCGATGGAGTTCATCCATAGCCAGCACGAGTACAGTTGTCAACGGAGGGGGGCGGAAGCCACTGAAATCCACACTAATCGAGTTTAAGACTCTGGCAAACGAATATTTAAAGATTATTGCACTTTTTTCCTCTCAGCCATTCACACATCCTGTACGCCATTTATCTTGCTCACAGAACTCTCTGGCAGCCTGCAGTTCTCACCGATAAATGTGGTTAAATTTTTGCCGCCAGAGAAGGCAAGAGAGAAAGAGAGAAGATGGAAAAAAAAACTGAAACTAATAAAGGAAATGCCAAAAAATATTTAGCAATCGTTTACTTCCCTTTCTCTGGTGGGCTTCCTTTTATTTTCATATTCCTCTCAGCCAGCCAACCAACCAACCATTCGTTATGTTGGCTTTGCCTGGAGCTCAGCTCAGCTCGGTCCTTTCAGTGGCCTGGCCCGCTCCTTAACCACAGGCAAATATTTACATGGAATCGTTAGATACGAACACTTTATCTCGCTTCTGTCCACGGAATATTCAACGAGCAGGGCACACGAATACCCGCAATTGGCCAAATAGAAGATCTAAAGAAATCGCAAAGAACTTAATTTATTCAGTAAGCAATATCAGGTGTGCGTGTGTATGGACGGATGGACAGATGAGCAGCGAGCGTATAACAAACCCAATTGAAGTGTACGAAATTAACGCCGAGGCGCGGATTAAGTCGCCCCCAAAGGGGGCGGGAATAAGCCCCACGAAACAATCGCATTCTGATTGCCTTTTCCCGTGCCCGGCCAAAAAATTGCACAGATTTGTGTGCAGTTTTTGCCGACCTGCTCCCTGGGGTCAATATTAAATTTTATATAGTTTACTTGTCCCAGACTCGATTTGCTGTTGTCTGTCGCCGAACGTTGGGGGCATTTAACGCCGCCGACAGGCCCTGCGATGCCGACGGTGGGCTTTTTTTACGACGGCATGCAAACGACCGGTGTGGAAAATTTTGGGGGTCAACAGGGCCCAGAGGCGGGAGGAGAGAAATGGAAAATGCATGTCTGGACATCGGCATTTATCTCCACATAATCCACTTTGCGTTATGTGTTTTATTTTTTGTTTTCTTGCTTTTTCGTTTACCCAAACCACACAAATTGAAAATAAACATAAATTCTCGTTACACCAAAATCATGATGAATTTGGGGGCCACTGACTGCTGTTGTTCAGTCGCTGACTACCTACTAGATTTGTATCTTTATGATTCGAGATCTTTTTTCTCGAATTTAAGATGCTCAGAGGTCATTGTACTATTGTAAGTTGGCACCAAAATGTAACCTGATGTAGGGGACATATTACAGGGGCAGTAGGACAGTGAACAAGTGGACAGTTGGATAAATAATTGGGTACTGAAAACTTTGACTCTGGACAGCTGGGCAGTTGTTGGAGTGGACTCTCGATTTAAGTTGTGGAAAGGTGTGTCCCAATCCGAAGTTCAAAATATTTATAGATAAAAATTATTTCCTACAGTCTAAATTAAATGTGTAAGGGTTTTTATAATTAATTATGGAAAGAATACATCGCCCTGAAAATTTAAGACCACAACGAAAACAAATCTAAAAGGCTAAAAGGAAAGAAGACAGAAAAGAGTCGTTTTAATTTTGAAATTATTGAACTCTTTACAGAATGAAACATCGAATTTAAAGGAAGAAGGGAACAAATCAATTCCCCTGCGTATAATTAAGTGCCTTTGGGGATGAAAGCTGAGTAAATTTGAGTGTGCCAATTTCAGTCAAAGACCCGCAAGTTGTTGAAATTTAAGCCTAAGTAAGAAACTCGAAGCACTTTAAAAAGAGCATTGAACTTCGCCTAGGAGTCTCGCCTGGCATCCCTAATAACTTAATACTGTAAAATAATCAAAAACATAAATCGATTATGATTATTGCCCCCGTAAATGGCCAGCAACAATAAACCTGTTGGATGTAAAATGATCCGCTTTAAATCGACTCACCAAAAAAGAGCGCAACATTTTCTGCATTTTTTGAATAAATTCTATTAAATTTGCCAGCCATTCCCACAGAACGTTGCCCATTGAATCTGAGAGGGGCTGGCTCGGCTTTTGAATGGGCTTGGTGGGGGGCCTTCTGTCTTGTGGCTAATTGAAATTCTGCCAACTCAAATTGACTCATGTTTACCTGCTGCCTGCTTGGCCATGGCCTGGGCAATGCAAGTGCGTGCTGCCCCCATTCAAACTGCAGTGCGGGGCGGAAGCTGAGCCGAGCCTGGGCCCGGAAATGCGATTATGTCCAGATGTTGCTGGGGTGTCTGCCGTTAATTGGAAGTTTGACAGACGTGAGCTTTCGCACCGATTCGATCAACTAGACCGATCAGTTTTTCGAAATATGTCTCCCATTTTATAAATGTTTTTACAAAGCAGTCGTGCGACTTAGGAAAAAATATGTTAAGCTTTCGATGTAACCAATTAAGTTCCAAATTCCAAAATTCATGTATGGGGTCCTCCAAGAGCGAGAAAGGTTCCTCCTCATCGCCACCCAGCATTCCGGCCCCGGTCAGGCCGCCCAAGATGACGGCCGCCCTGAAACGGGGCCTGGGGCTGTCTGCGCCCAAGCAGAGACGGTTGAGCGCCCCTTCCACGCCGCCTTCGACCACAGAGCCCACGTCCTCGGAAATGAAAGTAGTGCCGCCTCCACTCAAGCCCAAGAGCCAGGCCAAAAGGCAGCAATCGGCTGCCGCCCGGCGAGCGGTTGGACGGGCGACAGGCGGTGCAGGAGGGGCCCAGTCCGCAAAACCTACCAGGCAGCCCCTGGCGACTGGGCCAAGCGCTCGTGGCCCCAGCATTCCCAATTGTAGTGGCAAGAAACCCGCTCCAAAGAAAATCTTAGCTTCCTCAGCCCGATCGACCCCGGCAGCCGGCAGCAACAAAAATACGAAACTGACGTTCCTGGCCAAGCCCAGCCGTCCGGATCGTCTGTTCCTGCGCATGCCCGGGCCCAATCCCTACGCCCTCTCACCCCCTCAACCTCTGTATCGGGTGTGTAGTCGAACTTGCAGGCAGCCCGCCTCCTGCATCTTCGGCTACGATCTGTCACAGGTGGAGCAGCAGCACTTTGGCAATGTGGCGACTCCGGTGATGAAATCTGTGCCGGCGGCGGAGCTCCAGCTGCTGCGCAATGGCGAGCGTACTGTGTATTTGGAGACGCGCTATGAACGATCTCCGGACGACAAGTACCATTATCCGGAGGCCACCAGTTGGCGATACGGATGGTTCCACCGCCAAGCCGTCGACGGGGCAGGGGGCAATTTCGGCGGCTACAACCGGCCCGCTGCTGGGCGTGTGGCTTCCAGGATGTAAATAAAAACTCACAAAAAAAGGCGTTACCAGAAGTCAAGCAATGTTTCCCTGGCAGGACGGGTTAGCTGGGGGGCGGGGCAGCGTCTGTTTGCCGAGCGTGTTCCTGGCTCCGTTTTTACTCGGCTGTTGATAATTGCGAACTTTTTGCTTCCTTGTGGCAGCTGTTGCTCAAAACAAACTAACAGATACCCGGCAATCCACACACACACCCCACACATGAGCCCTTGACGGGCTGACAAAACTTTGTCCTTGCAGGAGAGTTGGCCCGGCCGGGGAAGTTGGTTTTTTTGCGGCTGCATTGCATCGACATTGGCGGCGTCGTGCTGCCTTGATCCTTCGGGTTATGTAAACAAAATCTGGCCATTCTTTTCGGGGCGGTCTTTCCCAGCATTTGAATGAATAATTGGCGAGCTGGCTGGCCTATTCGCCAGTTTGTGAAAGCAATGAAAAGACGGCGGCAACGGCTCTTTTTGAATTTTTGCATTTTTATGCAATTTCGCTTGTTGCCGGTTTCGGGTTTCTCGTTTGGTAATCTCGAATTTACCTATACAAAAAATACCTATTTTCTTTTTAGATTTATTTGTGTGTTTTTTGAATTGCACACCCCCGAAACTTGCCCCGGGCCGGCGCTTGGTCTTCTCGCTTCCCTGATTACAAAACACACGACAAATTGCATAAAACAACTGCCAGCTTCGCCACTGTTGCCGTCGTCTGGCGTGGCTGCCACTGCCACAGCCACTGGTGTTGCTTTTGGAGTTTTTGTTATTATGGCGGTGTCTGTTGTTTGTTTGTATGCGACAGCCAACGTGGCGTATGCGTGCTGGGCCACAACATTTTCTGTATGGCATTTAAAGTGCCTTTGGCTTACGGCTCAGAAAACTTCCAGCATCGGCTTTGGACTACCGTTTTTCTACTTACTCTGCGATATTAGAGTTACCGAGCAGAGCTTATTTGACTATTAAAATCCGACTTCTGGAGTCATGAAACGATCAATTTTTAAGAACATAAAGGAGGCTAATTAAACGCTTATAATTCTCTTTAGTGTAATTGAATTTGAAAACGACATATTCCCACTTAAAACTTTAAAAAATCTTTGCCTATTTACCACCACAAAGTGAACATGAAAACTGTTCAGGTAAAATTTGGATTATAAATAAAAATAAGAAAGTTAAAAAGCCAAAATTGGATTCTTTCAATCGATTCTGTTCCTCTGATACGGAAAAATTAAGAGTAGATTATTTTAAATTCAGCGATATACAATTTGTCAGACTGAGGAAAACAAAAAGGCGAATTCGCTCGCGTTTACTTCGGACTTAAAAAGATTTACACAGGGACTTATTTTCTCCCCATCTTTAAACTGAAATACATTTGATTATTTGACTATAAATTAAATATAGTTTTCTGACAAACTCTTCCCCCCTAAATTAGGTTCCTTGCAGACAAAAGTCAACCAGGCCCACAAGATTTGTTTGAAACCTTCTGAGCTTCAACTTTTCTTGTTTTTATTTGATTTATTTTTTGCTTTGTTCCCCAGCGAAAGAGCATTCAGCATTCGTTGCTGAAAAATCCTCTATGTGTCCTGGTTTTTTTGTGATTCCAGACAGACAGTTGAGGAGGCAGTTGGTCGGTGAAGTTACTTT
>JBAMCP010000065.1:16036-34084 GCA_037075105.1 Lissocephala sabroskyi | reverse complement strand
AAATCCTCTATGTGTCCTGGTTTTTTTGTGATTCCAGACAGACAGTTGAGGAGGCAGTTGGTCGGTGAAGTTACTTTCATGTGGCTGGCATTTGATTGACTCACTAAAGTCTACAAGTTTTTAATTGTTTTTGCAACATTTTCATGTTCCTTTTTTGCTTTTAATTTTAAGCGAGTGACAGCTTTATTTAATTGCCCGGGCCTGTGAGTTTGGTTTCAGTTTTAGCATTGGCAAAAACTTCTTCTTTTGAGTTTATTAAGTTTTCAGTTATTTGGCTATAATTTGTGTATTTCAAGTGCCGTCCGTCCCGCCCATCTCGCCTGCCTTTGCTGTGGAATTGTCTTCAAATTCATGGGCATTCCGGCATTCAAAAATTTGATTGTTGAGGCAAAAGGAAACTGCAATGGTCGGCTAAACTTTTTTTGTGCGGCTCTGGGACAGAACCACTTGAAGTTGTCTTAGCCAAAGTTGCCCCCGAACTGAGCACCAAGGACCAAGGACCAAGGACCGTGGGCTGTTGGCTGCAAGTTTGCCGAAAGCCAGACGGTCTGGGATTTTCATTCTGATTTTGATTTTGGCCCTCTCACTGGGCGCTTGCCTGATTGCAAACAGAAATTCTCACTGGGATTCTGCCTGCCGCCCCCTCCCAAGTTTGTTATTATTCTTTCCCCTAGTGAATGTGTGTGTGTGTGGGTGTGGAGGGGTGTGAAGAGGTGTTGTTGTGCGGCGGGAGTCTGTTTACAATAGTTGGTTGGCTGGTTGAATTCGCGTTTTCGTGGTTTCTATTTACCTTTAAATAAATTTCATGCTTTCTCATTTATTTTTGCGGCTTGTGCATTTACTCCTCCCGCTGCCTCCTGCCACTCCCACTTATTGCGAATTCCGACTTTTGACTTTTATTTATTTTCGATTTTATTGCGAGGCCCCTCGGAAAGTTTGCTCGACGTTTTATTTGCACATTAGTTGAGTTTTGTTGGCGTTTTTGTAACAAATTTTTGGATGGCCCTCCTCCGTTGAGGCGGCAGCCATCGAGTGACGGCGAAAAACAATAAAATTTTCGGCTCTTGTGGGAAATTAATTGAGGTTTTTGTGCTTCAGCCAAACAACAATTTGGGTATTCCGAGGGCCTTGAATTTTGAAAGCCTGTTGGTGGTGGCTGCCTCCAAATATTAAGCAGAAAATATACAAAATTATTTAGAGGACTTTAGCTTCAGACCACAAATATTTCAGACCTTGCCAGTTTTAATATAGGAAAATGTCAGGTGAAAAATATAAAAATGCTCAAATCGAATGGGCACATAGCAGTCAACCGTTTTGACTAAGAATTATGTATTAAAATTGATTTAATATTAATAAAATCGATTAAAATTAGATTAAAGACCACAGCTCCTTTTCTAAAGAAGAAGAAGAAGCCTAGACATATTCTTGCTGTCTATATAAAAAAGTGGAGCTCAGGTAGCTTTTCTCTCTTTCTTTCTTATATAGTTTCCTATTTTCTATCACTTACCGATGATCTGTAGATTGTTTTTGTTATTTCTCATTCTTGTTGTCATTCTTTACTTTTGTTTAGTTAGAATCGCGCGCTTGCTTGTTTAGATTTGTGGACTTTATTGCATAAAGTATTCAAAGTTCACACACACACACTCATGGAATTACACTCGCTTGAGCAAAACATCGAAAAAGTGATAAAATCAGCAACATGACTTGTACTTTCCCAGCGCGAGCATCTGCCGGAGGCTGCGATCTCTCGCGCTTTTATACATTTCAGGGGCCCAGCGATCAGAGCTTTAGAGCTTTTGGTTGTGAAAAAAACGTTCCTCTCAGAGCGAGTGAGAGTGAGCGGGAGTCTGCTAGCAAGACAGGCAGTTGGACACCCGGACAGACAGACAGACAGAGATAAAAGCAGTCGGACAGAGAATGCGAGCAGCTTAAGCGGACAATTAAATGAGCAGACGGGCAGCCGATCGGGATAGACGAAGGGAAAGATGCTGTCGTCTGAGCGGAGAGGCAGAAGCACAGAAGGTCAGAGGGATACTCCGCAGAGAAGAGGAGAATGTGAGAGGAGGGAAGTGAGAGAGAGAGAGCGAGAGAGAGAGAGAGAGCGAGAGAGAGAGCGAAAGAGAGAGAGAGAGAGAAAGAAAGAGAGAAAGAGAGAGAGAGAGAGAGAGAGGGAGAGAAATCGATTCCAACGAACTTACGACGTAGATTTTACATGGTCCAAAACTGAAAACCGAAATTAAAGCTAAACACTTCAGTTATAGGGAATTTGGCTGAGGCTTGGGGACTCTGAGAAGGCAAATTAAAGAGAGAATAGAGCGGGAGGAGGGAAAAATTGGAGAGCGCAGATTTTGTTGGCAGAAATTGCTAAAAGGACATATGGACAGATGAACAGACTTCTAAATCAAAGTATTTATTAGTAATCCAATTCCTTCGATTAATTGTGTGACCAAATCCTCGAGAACTTTTATATTTTTAAATTATAATCCTTTTCTGGGGGAAGCTTCCGGAACAACCGCCCAGTGGAGTCGCCGTCAACGCACGAAGCAAGGCTGAGAGTTCAGGAAATGGAGCTGCCTTGTGAAAGCCTGAAGCAGGACTGTCGTAGCCAGAATCCTTTTTGTCTTTGAGCAAACTTTACTTTAATTTCCTCGACGAACCTAAGTGCATTTCAGCTCCGATTGCTGCCCCTGGTCGTTGATCTTTAAATCTCCATTTCTGAATTCAATTTAGAGCCGGTGAAAGCCCCACACAAATCCGTCTCCTTTGTTGTAGTTGTTTGACACGCTGAACCCTCAAAATCCTTTCTAACCCACCCATCATTCGTTGAAAATTTAAATCCTTGGGCTGTCTTTAAAAACTCCACAGAGTCCGGCAAATCAATGCGAACTCCAACCTCCCAGGCAGTCAACTCGTCAGGACATTTAACTTTCATTGCAAGCGGGCAGAGAGAATGGAAGATGGAAAACCAATCCTGCTGCCTTCAGTAAACAGAGTGGATTTGCAATTCCTAGAGGATGCTGGCTGGCAGCGGTCGTCCTCGGCACTCGCAACGAAAGGAAAGTTTTTCGAGAATTTATGGCTTCGGTGGCGGAGCCGAAAAGTTATGCATTTTGCACATTTTGTGGTAATTTTTATTAGCTTTATGGCCAATGGCATGAAAATGCCGGAATCGTGTTGTTTTCCTTTTCAGCCTCAGTCGTCTTTATTTGGCAATTGCTCAAAAATTAGCCGCTTCAATTGTATTTCGGTTGCGGTTCGCCCTGCCCAAGGAAAATAGTAAATTCTCAGTCTTTTTTATGGGCAGCCGCAGGGCAAATTTGATTGATGGGCTGGAAATTAAATAGAGAAATTTTCATTGCCGTTGGCAAGTTTTCCTTTCAATTTCGTTAGATTTATTTTCGATTTCTTTTCAATTCAAGAAGGGCGCGGGCCGTTAATCTATTGCCTAAATGTTAACAATAATATAAATCAATTTAAGCACACAGTTCGTTATTGTTTAAAGTTATCACTTGGCCAGCGCGGGTAGCCCGGCCATTCGCTTTATAGTTCGCTGCGGGTGTGCGTAGGTGTGTGTGTGTGTGTTGTAAAATTAAACATTTTTCTTAGAAGAATCACAATTGCATCGCCCACCAAATGACAAGCACTTTCACTTGGCCCACACGACGATTGGGGTTAGCCTCGTTGGCGGGCAGCGGCCAAGATTATTTCAAACACACATTGCACCTTGATTTTCTTTTGGTTTTTCTTTTTTTATATATGGTTTATGTATATATATGCAAGTTATTCTAGATTTTCGCTTAGGAGGTTCGCAACAATCGGTGACATGTGCAACGACCACAGCCGCCACGGGGCTCGCCCGAACACGAATCAATTTCACTACACTTTGTACAAAGACGCAATTTGAATTTGGCGGAGGGCGGAATTGGCGGGTGATGTAAACACATCTCATGTACATCAATTGATGCAGGTTACGCGCGTGTGTGTGTGTAGTGGTGTGTTTATCAGTGCTTGCTGGTGTTGCCGTCTTGGCCGGACTGGCCCCTGGGTGGCTTTGAAGTCGGCGCTCCAGGTCAGAGGACCTTTTTCACGCTCTGGTTGGGGGCGCTGATGCCGGACGCGGTGGCCGTGGCCTTGGCGGAGGCCGGCGGCTTGGGTTTCGGCGACTGTGAGGGCGGAATTGGCGGTATCGTCGGGGGCATGGTCAGGTCAGTGGGGGGCAGAAGCTGGTCCACTTGACGGTCGGTGGCCTCGCGCAACACCGACTCTGTGGTGGCCGAGCTGCTGCTCGAGTCGTCTTGCTTGGCATGCTCGCTGCTGGGACTCGCGGCGGAGGCGCTCTTGTCCTTGCCGTCGGTGTCTGGCGGCGGTGGGGGCCGCCGGTTGCAGCCCTTACTGTCGTCAGGCAACGCCTTGGCTTTGTCCACCAGCGTCTGGGCCTTGTCCGCTTGCGCAGGCTGAGAAACACAAAAAAATAAGGTTAGTTGGGTTGGCCAAGAATGCTGGGCAGGCTTACCTCGGCCTGGATGGTCTTGGCCTTGTCCTCGAGAGCATCGATGGCCCCCAGCTCGCTGGCTATGTCGCGGATCTCGCGGGCCGAGTCGTGGATGTCGTCGACCAGCTTGGCCATGTCCTTGTCGCTCTTCTCGACCTCGTGCTTGAGTTTCTCGGCCTCCTTCATGCTCTTGGCGATGGCCTTCTCGATCTTCTGCTCGGCCTGCAGGATCTGCTCCTTGTCCAGCAAAGCTATCAGCTCCTCAATGGCCTTGTCGTTCAGCTTGATGTTGTCCCGTCCAATCGACTCGAGCACCTGAAATCACCGAATCTCTTAAGCAATCCAGCCTGTCAAATCCTCTGCCTGCACTTACCTTGCGAATTTCGTTGACGGTCACCACGCCATCCTTGTCGGCATCGAACTTGTCCAGGACGCTCTCGATGTGCTTGAGGCGGGCCTCGTCCGAGGTTTCCTTGAGCTAGGATTTCAAATAAATTAAATCTGCTTTGAGAGACGGCAAACTGTCCGACTTACCGACTTGATGTTGACCATGAGATCGTCAATGCGGACGAGCTCCTCGGTGCGCCGCTTGGCCGCCTGCTTGGTGAGCAGGGCGGTGAACTCCTCCAGCTGCTTCTTGTCGATGTTGGTGGCCTCGCTGTCGATGCTCTGCACGACTTTGGTGATCTCGTTGACCGAAATGGCGCCGTCCTTGTCGCCGTCCAGCTTGACCATCAGGTCCTCCACCACCTTGAAGCGCTCTTCGTCCGAGGACTCCTTCATGCGGCGTATGGTGGCCACCAGCTCGTCAATGTGCACCACATCCGTGCGGCTGGGCGTGTAGTCGGCGCTGGCCACGCTCTTGATCTGCTGCTGGCGGGCCTCCAGGTCGTTGAGCACTCGATCCAGGTGAGAGATCATTTTGTTCACGCGGTTGAAGAGCAGCTTGGCCGCTCGGCTCTCGCGCACAGGCTCCTTCACCACCTGGCGCACTTCGCGCAGCTCCTCCACGTCCTCTTGGTAGTCGCGCAGCTCCTCCTTCAGCTCCTTGATGGTCTCCTTCTCGACCACCAGCTGCTTGTCGGACGACAAGGTCTTCAGGGCGTCCGACAGCAGCTGGACGTCGGTGGGGGAAATAATCTTGTCGGGCTCTCCGCCGGCCCCCTTGGACCCCAGGGCAGCGTCCACCGGGCAGGCCGGCTTGGTGGGATCCTCCACGAAGACATAAGGCGTGGGCTTCTCCACCTTGAGGGCCGTGCGCTTGGCAATGGTCTCCTCGCGCTCCTCCTCCCGCTCCTCCTTGATCTTGCGCTCCTCCTCGCGGATAATCTCGATCTTCGTCTTGTTGTCCACCTTGCCCTCGCGCTCGCCAATGGCATGGCGCGTGTGGGCCGTCACCGCATCGGGCAGCACCCGCAGCGTCTCCTTGAGCTTGTCCGTGGTGATGCTGTCGTCGGAGATCAGCATGGCCCGGGACAAGAGCAGGAGCGTGGGCGGCACTTGCTCGTTGAGTGACAGATCGATCCATTCCTTGAGCTGGAACCTCAGGCGCTCGGCTGTGAGCCCGTAGGCCCGCATGCCGCGGGCCTTGCAGGCCTGTTGAAGCTCGAAGAGATCGAGGGAGTCGACGCCTTCGCGGGCAATCACCCGGTCGTCGGTGGCCAGCGAGCGCAGCTTGAGGCGCAGCTGGAAACGCAGGAGGGTCGTAGTGCCAATCGTGTTGAGTTCCAGGACCCGGCACAGGGCGGCCAGCTGCTCGCGGGTAAGCGAGTCCAGGGTGATCTCATCGTCGAACCGCTTGGCGAACTTGATGATCTCCTCGTTGCTGACGTACTCGTTGGGGTTGTGGATCTTGCGGAAGAAGGCCTCGAACTGCTTGGCCTCCTCGCTGCTGTGCTCCTTGTGCTGCACCGGCATCTGGCCCAGGGTCTTCTGCAGGAACTTGGCCACCTCCAGGCGCACGGCCAGCGACTGCCTCAGGCGCTCCTGGCGGTCCTTGGCCGTCTGGAACGTGGACGGCAGCATGCCCGGAAAGAACTTGATGAACAGCGGCAGCAGCAGCTCCATGAAAGGCACAATGATGAACACCGAGAAGGGAATCAGCCGGAACAGATCCGAGGTGGTCCGCTGCAGCTGCTTGTTCTCGCGCCGCGTCAGCGTCTTGCCGTTGAGCACCCGCCACACCAGCTTCGAGGAGATGGCCACGTCGATGAAGAGCAGCCGGAAGCCGTGGTAGTAGTGGACCAGCTCCTCCCAAATGCGTGTGCTGAGCGGCTTCTTCGGCTTGGCCTTGACCACCGAGCGGTCTTGTGAATCTGTCAGGGCTGTTTGACTGGCAGCCGCCGCATTGGCGCTGTCGACGGCTCCGCTGGCTGCACTGGTGGCGGTGGCCGCGGCCGCGGCCTTCAGCGTGGACGAGGTGGCCTGGCCGCTGGCCACTTCCTTCATGATCTCCTCGACCTTCTCCTTCTGCTGGTTCTTCAGCTTCTTCACCGTCGACTCCACCTTCGAGGAGGAGGACTCGTTCAGCACGCGGCTCAAATGCACGCTCCTCGTCCCTGGATGACGGTAGTGGTGATGATGCCTCATGGGCACATGGTAGGTGGCAAAATTACTCCCAGGTGGCGCCACCAGCACTGAGTACAGCGGCGTCCTATTCATCTGCGAGGACAGCTGTGCTTGTTGGTGCGGCGTCCGCAGTCCGAGGCTCTGATGGGCTGCCTGGCACTGACTCAATTTCAATACGCTGCATGTCGCTCTGAGATCTGTAAGGAATGAGAGGTCATTTCGCATAAAGCCAACAATCAATCAGTCAAGGGAAACACGGAAAACAACACACAAAGGCAACTTTCGCTTATCAGCTGATAATTTTCACAAGGGGTTATAAAGAGCGTTTGCCTGATCCCCCAACAGCTGATAACCAACCGCCCACCTGGGGTGCTGGGGTTATATAAAAATCCCTCGATTGGGCCTAAACCGCAAATTGGTTGTGCTGAATAATCCCTGGCAAGCGTTCAACGCCAATTCATTCGCTTCAAGGTGAAATGACAACGAAAGCAAAATGCACCCCCCACCCCTCGCAGATGCTTTGTAACGGGTCTTACGCCATGCCAAATACTATAGCCGAGAATTTCCCTCTGGCGATTGAGATATTTTCGGCTCTGACGTGTTTTGGTGTGAATTGAACGCGATAATCGGATTAATTTATATAAACTAAGTTAAGCGGCTGCTAAACATTATCGCCGGCCATGTTAAAAATTCCCTGACCCGAATCGCCCTGTGGCGCAGAACTCCCTTTGTAAGAAATATCCCAGGGGGAAATTTTTGGTGTGAGTCAGCTGAGCGCAGGTAGACCTGCCGTCTGCGAAACTGCAGCCACAACAAACAGACAATAACACACACACACATGCACACAGAGAAGCGCGCGGGCGCTTTGCACACGCACGTTGGCACTCACACGCACACACGGCCATTGGTAGGAAATCAATGGAAAATTTTGTTGTTTTCGAAGGGGAAATTTTGGTCGGTGACTTACAACGCTTGTAGAAATTTTGAAAAATGTAATTTGATTTCAAAATCGGTCCTTTCTGGCGCAGCAGGGCGTTCATTTTGCTAGCCTTCTCCCTCCTTCTATGCGGTTAATAATCTTTTTCTTGTTGTTGTTCTGTTTGTGTTTGTTTTTGTTTTTGTTCGGTGCCTTCCACAGGCGACGAGCAGCTGGAGCAGGCGACGGCAGCAAATTATATCAAGTTAATTGTTGTTTTTGTTTCTATTTGCGTGCGAAACAAAACGAGAGATCGGGAAACAATTACACAAATTCGGCTGGTTGGTTTCCAATTAGCCTTTGGATTTCTTGTCGTTCCTCTCCGCTCTCGTCGTCGTCTTCGTTGTGGGTTGTGTATTTTCAATGTGTTCGATTAATGCGGATTTATTTGCCGATTTAGCCGTCGATGCAAACGTAACGTATGAGAAATTTTGGTTAGGCTCGTTCAACGCCTGTAAGAAAACAAACGGGGATGGGATTCTGTTTAGCAGGATGCTTGAATTTTGTAAATATTATTCGGTCCGAAAAGCAAAATATTTGATTTTACTCACTTGTTTGATGTAAAAAATAAAGTCTACGCCCTACAAAACAAAAATCCAAATTGTAATTCTCTGCTCGTGTGTGTGTTTTTTTTTCTAACATTTCAACTTTAACACAAACGACAGAGGCTGAGAGAAAATCAAGCAAAGATTCTCTGCCTCTTGCGAATTTCATTAATTTCGGGAATTTCGTAGTGGGATTTTTGTTGTTGTAGGATTTACATCACCGTGTGAGACAATGTCATCGTTCGGTTTTCGGAGTTAATGGCGTGCCACACTCTTTTGTCTACTCACCGCTGGTTAATGTGTTTACCCCGAATTTTTTCAATTAATTACAAACAAAATAAATATAAAATCGCTGTGTCGGGAGTCTTCTACGCAATACGTGTTTCTGACACCGCGATATACATATCGACAGACTTATCGGCCTGCCAACTCCTCGCAACTCAACTACCGGCAAGGTAATATTTTTTAAATATTTAGAGCACTCTCTTAATTTGCTTGGGAAATATTTATGGTAGAAAATAAAATATAAAATATCTCACCGAATTTTATTTTAAAACTACAGGGTATTACAAATAATTTATTTTTATCGAAAAAGTAGACAAGTTGGCAGGTCAGTTTTGCGGGGCTTTGCTATTGAAAGAAAACTAATCAAAACAATTTTATACCTGCATTTTTAAATTAAATTTCGCTTAAAACAAATTTCAATTGAGATGAATTCAAGAAAAAGCAGTCCGGCTATACAGTTTTTTTATTTATCGATAGCTTTCAAAGACGACTTAAAGCTGACTGCTATGTGAGCGCATGGATTTAAAAATTCTGTCAGCTGTTGCGCCAGAAATCTTAATCGAATTGCAAAAAGAAACTAGTCGGTATTCGTATTTCATTTAGAGTTTATTGAATTTATTTAACAACGCAAATGTAGTTGGCCTTCTCGCTGCAGGCCCAGTCGTTGTAGGTGTACCAAACCGCCTTCTTCAGCAGCTCGAAGATGATGCACTCCTGGCTGGCCTTCGTGTCATTGGGATACCCGGGCCCCCAGTCGGCGAAGGGCATCTCGATGGTGCCCTGCTCGTCGAAGGACAAGTACTGGCCCGGGGTGCCATAGCCCGACACCCACAGCTGCGTGGCGTAGCCCATGCTGGTCAGGTAGTTGCTCACCGCATACCGCTCCGTGGCATTGTAGATGACGGCCAGGCGGCCGTTCTGCTGCATGCAGCGCTTGTTGGCGGCAAACCAGTCCACCTTCTCGTTGAGGACAATGAGGAACTTGCGGGTGCCCACCTGCAAAGTGGGGGCGGCGGCCGCCAGCACCAAAACCGAGGCCAAGATCACCAAAACCTTCATCATGTCGACTGCTGTGCGCGGCTGCCAAACGACGAATAATCAGGCCAAGGAGGAGTTCCTATATGGAAGAGCCCAGCCCACCACCTGCTGTCCGGTGCGGAACGATAACGAAAGTTTTCTAATTTAATTCAAGTGGCTGCCAAATCTTCTTAGTCACGATTCGATATCTGGACAGGCCGTGGGGGAAGAACTTGCCGAGTACCAGGAAAAGTACTCCAGGCCATCTTCCTACTCCGCAGAGTGATTTATGTAATCTTCTGATAAGTCTAATCTGTGATTCATCGGCGGCCTGGCGGCGCTTTGATTGTATTTATTTAGGGGCCCCGAATTCATTCCACTGGCCGAGGCGAAGGCAACCACACGCAGTCAGCATGCTCCGAACTTCGATTCTCTCGTTCCTGGCGGTCGTGGCCTTGGCCACCTGCGCCCAAATCACCAACATCCACAAGATCGGCGACAACGTCTACTATGTCGAGGGTGTCCAAAAGGTAAGGAGGTGTCTTCATTCCTTAAATTGCTTCTTTTTAAAAGGTTTTTTTGTAGACGACTTGGTTCGTGGCCACGAAGCGCTGCTCGGAGCTGAACGGCGAGCTGACCATCATCCGCAATGCCAACGAGATGTTTGCCATCAACGACTACTTGATGATGCGCGGGTTCGCGCCGGGCTCCAATTTCTGGATCAATGGTTTGGGCGTGAAGGGCAACTTCTTTGCCGCCAATGCCACGGGCCTGATTAATTTGCCGTATGAGCGTTGGGCCTCTGGCAGGCCGAACAACAAGAACGGCAAACAGAACTGCATTTGGCTCACCCGCATCAATGATGCCTTCGTGTTCTCGGATGAGAATGGCAGGCAGAATGCTTCCTATATTTGCACGCTTTATAAACAAAGAAATTAAAATAAAATTGTTTGAGTTTTGAAATTTCCGCTCAGCAAAGCGCCATCTATGGGCTGAATAAAGCAACTGGCTGTGCTGTTGGTTAACAGGGCCACCAGACCTGCCCACTCGTTTTGTTTCTTGGGTGAATTTAATGAATGAAAAAATTAAATATTTACAATCCTCTCACCCTTTAAATCTCTTAGAGTTCTAAAATATATCCAAATCAAAATATCGATAAAAATCTTCGCTTGTATTCTACAGAAAGTTAACAGGCCAGCAGCCGCTTATCATTCCCAACATTTTATTTTCTTAATAGAGCGATTATTCGTAGAAAGTCGAAAACACATAAATAAAAAGTTTTATTTCTTTTCCCACGAAATTTAAAGGTTAAAAAACTTATATTTGTGTTCATTTACTTTATATTTCAAAAAATTAATCGAGTGCGCACTTCTAGCACTTTTATCGATAGGCGGCGCCACTTAAAAATTTCAAGAGAGCCCGAACGACCGACAGCCGAGCATCCGCTCTCAAAGCCGTCCAACGGGCAGTTGAAGTTTTGACGCCGTTCGGAGTGGACGTGTTTTTGGCAGCGGGAAAAGTGAGTCGCCGTTGCAAATTTTCACGCGAATTGCGTTCCGTTAGAAGTCGCAGTGAAATTCGATTGAAAAAAATGGAGGCAACGCGAAATTGAAAAGAATTTTTAAAGGGCTGAAAAATTGCTTTCAATGTAAATCAAAATTGCAACAGTGCGCGCAGCATCCTTGCCCCCCATGACGTCATCCGTGCCACAAATCCCCCCTCTCCCCGTGTGTGCGTGTGTGTGTGGATGCAAGTGGAACGCAAGGAGTTCAAATTGAACAATTGGACAAGGATACAGCGATTGGGGTGGGGGGAGGAAACATCCACCATCCCCAAGGCCAACAGTTTCGTTGTGTGCGTCTGCGTGTGTGTGTGTGTGTGTGTCGCGTGTGTTAACGGGATTTTGTTGCTAAGCGGTTTATTTCTTTTCAATTAATATCCAATTTTTGGGGCAAACTGGGTGGGGAAAGTCTAAGCGTTCTTACCGTTATTTTTTCGGTTATTTTCAGGTTTCGCGATATTAAAAAAAAAATCGAAATACCAAAAATAAAAAAGGATTAATTGGCAAGGTGAGTGGTCCCCCACGTAATGCACTTTCCGTTGTCCCCCTCCCCTAAAATCCTTGGGACTTGCCGAAAAAGTGAAAACTCCCATAAATTCAAGCAACTTACGAATGTTGGCCGAAAAACTGCAACGGCCAAGAAGTCCCCCCTCCCCCCAAACAGGGAATCCTGTAAAGCGAAAGATAATGCGGGGAGGCGGTGGGGGCGGCTGTCTGTGCGGCAGGAAAGCGGCAACCCCCAAAAAATAACCAACTGTACTAAGCGGGCGAGGGGGGCGGGGCGGGGCAGTCCTGGGAGGCTGTAAATAATGAAACAGCAGACAAGCAGCAGACGGAACAACAACAACAAGGACACCGACAGGACAACTCCGTGTAACGCCCACGGTTGGACGGGTTTGGGTCGAGTGGGGCTGCTCCAAGGATCAAGCTGCTAGGGGCTGGGGGATGAGTCGTAATCAAAGGACTTTTATGGCGCCATCAAACAACCAGGAAAATTCCCTTGATGATGCGGTGGCGGTGCCGGGTCAGCTGGTAGAACCGGAAACCTATTGGCCTTCCCGGGGCACGTTCGACCTAAAAAAAAGGCTAACTGGCGGCTCCTGGCACCAGCCAGGGGGTGGGGGGCGTGCGGCAAGTGCTTCCGTGTTTGTTGAGGTTAAAATCGATTTTCATTGATAATCAAGTTGAATGCACTCACCGAAAACGGTAACGGTTTAGTTTTCCCGCCACGAGGGTTGAAAGCCAACCCAACACCCCCTCCCCCGCCCCATCGATCCCTACTGTTTGCTTGTTGTCCTGTCGGCCGTCTTATCCGCGCAGTCAACTTCGTTCCTATCCACAAACTTGGCGTTGTTTTTTTTAACTTTCCAAAATTCTAGCTGCGGGGTTCGGTTGGCCTTTTTGTGTGCTTGGTGCTCCCAAAGGACCGTCGGGTCTGTCCGTTTGGGGGTCTCCTTGAAATTTGCCACATTCTTTGGCCGCTGCCCTGAAGTTTGGCGATTTGGGGTGATGAACTGCTCTCTTATCCTTCTTACCCCTCATCCCTGTGAAGACTTCAGTGGCTTTTGAATTGGGGTCACTTGGAGCGCGTCTAATTGCACTGGCCAAGGGAGGAAGGGGAGGCAGCGAGTTCCGCTGTCAGCTGGCCTGGTTCAGGCCAGGGTCCTTGGAAGCTCTCCTCTCTCCCGCTCTCTTTTGCTCGCTCTCTCCGTCGATGACATTAAAATGGCGCCAAGGCGACGGCACCGACGAGAGGCGCCCATTGTGGGGGCGTATTTACGTCAGGCAAACAGCTGAGCCACCGCCAGCCACCCCCTCCGAGCGGGGCAAACAAAGCGACGAGGCAATCGAGCGAAAACAAAAAGCAACCTAGAGAAAAAAAGACGAAGCACAAAAACAAAAACCAAATGAATAAAACTCCACGAAGGACGTTGCTGCGAATCCTTTAATTGCGCCGCATGACTCACCCGCGCCGCCGGCGCCGCTTAACTTTTATTCCATTGCGAGGCAGCCGGCGGCTCCGCCAAGGAGCCAAAATAGTCGTAAATTCCTTATTAAATTTTCTTCGCTTTTGTGTTTTATTTTCCTTTCGTTTGCCGATTTCGTGGGCGCAATTAACTCGGCCACACACGCGATTCCACACGCACAGGATATAGGCTCCGATATCGGCCGTTGTGGAGCTACCGCAAGGCGGCTTCCCTTGGGAGCGCCAAGGACCTTGGAAAGACAAGCCCAGCTGGCATTAGGAAAGGTCAACCGGATTAATGACCCTGGCCGGCCGTCCGATTGATAAGGCCAAAGGAATCGGAAGTCGCCTCCAAACCTTCGGCAATTCGTAAGCTCACTTGCCACCGAATTTGGCTGGGGCGCGGGCTGCTGTGTTGCCACTTGAGACGCGGCAGAGTTGACTCAAACGATTCGGTGAATGAGTCACACTTTCTGGGCCTGCCTGGGGCCAAGGCAGCCGCTTGTGGCATGTGGCACAAACGGTGTTTGTGCGGTGCGCGGTGTCTGTACCAAATTCAGCCGGCTGGTGTGCTGGAATGGGCGCGCGTGAGACTCGTCCTGCGACGGAGATTCACGATGACAAGTACGCAAAATGCCTGCCAGCAAACTAGCGGCAGCGACGCCAGCGCCAGCCGAGACAGCAAGCAGCTGCCGATGCCGCTGCTCCTTGTGGCATTGTCCTTGCGAGAAGGGTGGTTTGTCTGTCGGTTGCCCTTGTCTGTTGCCGTTTTGCTTGTTGCCACTCGCAGAAATTCCTGCTTTTCGGGCCGCTGCCAGTCAGTCAGCCAGGGGTGGCAATCGAGGCATCCTGCCCTGTTGTGCCCTGCCAGGTCCTGTGATTATTATATTTATTCTCTATTTCGTTTTCTATTTCGTATTTTCTGGCATTCGTATTTCTGTTGAGTTCGCCTCTTCGTCGTCCGGAATGTTGGGCCGGTCTGGCCGTTTTTCTAGCGGGAAAACCGGCTAAATGACTGGGGAATTTTTAAGCGGCTTGTTGACTCGCCTGTCGCCGGCTCCTGGACATATGACTCGGGCTCACGGAAAGCCCAGGACCACCCAGCGGCCGCACGCGTCGTTCTCATTTTCGGCCAGCCGCCGGCAATTACTTCGCGTCCTGTAAACAAACAAGGAGAGAGCACATAAAATTAATTTCTCCACGCTCCCCTCCCGCGGCAGCCATCAACAATTTTTATATCCCGTGAAATTTTTACCCTCACCGGCGACGGGCGCCGACCCGCGGCCGACTAATATCATATGGATTGCATTATTTACGGCCCAGTATGTCCTGACGAGTCCTGGATAAAATCCACCCTTGCTGCAACTCGTGGCCAGTTGGCTGAAACCGCCTCGTTTCGTGGTTGCGGGCCTGCTACCTGCCCTCGGGGTATTTGGAGTATCCTGTTGAGGAGGTCACATGGCTTGAATTCCTTTGACACCCAACGAGAGCCTCGATTAGTGGGGAATTTATGTTTCTTCAATCGTTGAAATCTTCAACCGCAGTTATTAGGGGGGCAGCCTGACCGCAGCCAAATTACAGGCGGGCCGTTGCCCACGGAGACCCCAAGCCAATTATTACCACTTTCCAAACTCAATTCGAATGTTTTACCCTCCCAACGACGGCGAGTCTGTTTGTTTCGATCAAAGTTTTGAGCGGATTTGAAAGGGTTAAAGTCAAGCGGAGAGGAGGTTTCTTAAGTGTTCCAGTTTAATACAAATTTGGAGCTTGATTTCTCTTTAAGATTAAGAGGGTAACGGAGGGTATAAATAGGGTAACAAAGGGTAAATAATGTAGAATTATTTTTTAATGGTTTTGAAATGCATTTTCTCTAAATGATTTGTGTTTCTTTCATCTGGAAGTTCTGCTAAATCCATTTGAGAGTATTTCCCAGTCGAGTTTGGCTTTGTTGGCTTTGTGGTATTGAATTTCCTGCCACTCTCAGGAGTCGCAGGCAGTCAACCACATGAGTTTCGGGCTTCCAACCGACAAGGTGACATGGCGCCAAGACCAGCCAACCAGCAGACGACAGGGAATTGCGGAGCAGCTCCTCTTGCCGTCCATTCAAATTGCTTAGAGTGTCACTTACAGGGTTTTTTCGGTTGTCCTTCGAGTCGAGCGAGGTGCCTGCTGCTGGCCTATTGATTTTCCATTGTTCGGCACAACTCGTGTTGTTTAGTTGCTGTTGTTGTGTCCACTTAGCCCGGCTGGTCCGGTCAGCAGCGAGGGGCTCTTTTGAAGTGGGCAATTGACCAATATGCCCCTCTCCCCCCAGGCTGACTAACAGGCTCGATGAGAGTGGGCGTGGAGCAGGCCGCATACCGCAGGCTAAAACATTCAAAGTCCCCCGGACGGACGGCTTATCAACAGCAGGCGGGGGGCGTGGAACAAGCACATTTTCCTCATGGCTGTGCAAAAAGGTTCACCTTGGCCCTCGAAACTGCTGGATTTGGATTTTGTGTTTCTTTTCATTCCGCCACTTTGGCATTCATAAATTCCATTATGTTGCCGGATTGCTGTGGAGGTGGCTCCGTCGGGCTGTGGGGATCGTGCAGTCGCCCCTGTGTCTGTGTTCGCTTTGCAATTCCAAGTCCTCGCTGCTGCGATACCTGAGCCTTGGGGCGGCTGGTGGGGGAGTCAACGACCGGCCAAGGGAACAGCTGTGGTTGTGATGCTTTGTGTATTTGAAATGCACTGTGAACTTTGCAAGGTTCGCTTGGGTGGCTGAAGGATTCGCCGACGACGGAAAGTGAAAAATCTTTCAAGTTTTTAAAGGGCGGGCGGGCTGCTGGAAATAATGACGCACAGCAAATCTCATAAGCTGCCCCCCGCCAGATGATGTCACAGATTGCAGGCTGGGCGGCCCACCGGACACGGCCAAGTGTCCAGTCCTTGCAGCAGGCGGTTCCGTTGACACAAATTCCTGGGCCCGGAATGCCGGCTCCTCAATTAAAATGATTGCGATATTTGTGCGTCGACAACAACTTAATAATGAACTTCCGGCGTCTTTGCGCTTCTGAGTGGACGCGGGCAGAGGAACCCAAAGAAACCAATTAAAAAGAAGCTTTCCAGACGCTGTCACTGTGCATTTGGCGTGTTGTCAGTGAATTTTTGGCGAATCTTAAAAGGTTTTTTTTTGTACGATTGACAACAAAGTTCGTTACGTCAGCTTCGAGAGTTATAAAGTTTTCGCTGTTTCGTTTGAACTTTTCACACTTTAATGGCCGCCACGAGGCTTTGGGTGATTTACGGAGTTCCTCCCTTCCTTTCTGTTCGGGCAGGTTCGGGTTAATGTTATTAACGGGACTTTTAGGCCGTCATAAAGTTTTACGACCCAAACATAAAAAACCAGCCAACAACAAACTCCACACGGCTAATAATTAATTAGCAGAATATGCTTTATGTTTCGTGATGGCCCCCAACTCGCCAATTAGCCAAAGGGTTTGGCAAGGTTATGGCCAGGTCAGAATCACCGATCAGCTGGGTCATTTAACTGACAGTGGCTGTCCAAAATATTCACATTTTGGCGACACAAATCTGTCGATTTATTAAGTCGTTTCCAAGGGGAATTAAAAAGGATCGAGTAGCTTAAGGGAACAGAAGTTTGAGGATTTTTTAACCAAGGGCTATGAAATGATAAATTCCTTGTATGTTTGCTTATGTGAACTAAAGATTTAGGAGTTCGAAGAATTCTTTTTCAAAAGAACTAACGAGGAGATTTTTATAAGACTCTGAAGTTTCAAAGCTTAACAAAAATTCCACGAATACCGAATTCATAGTATTCTCTTATTGACCCCAAAATTTCATTCTATTCCATTGCCGAATAGAAGAATTAAAGATATTGCTCCGGATGCTTTTAAATTTAAATATCATTTCAAATATTGAGGTACTTAATGGAGTAAAATAAAGCCCTGAATTAGAGAGAGTTCTTCGGAATTTGCCAATAATTTAATCGAATAATTCTGATCATTTTCTAGACCACTTGCCGATTTAATTTTTCCTTTCCCAATCGCCAAGCTTCTGGCTTTTTCTTTAATGATAAATCCGCGTTTATTGTGCATTTGAAAGGCCCTGCAACTGAACTTTGATCTCCATTGCCATTCACTACCATCTCTGGTACGGAGGAAGTATTACCCATCAGTTGCCTGCCCGATTAGCCGACGGTAATGGGCAATTTTCTAGGCACTTTGGCGGCCGTTCAGCTCCAATTTCCTTTGGAGAGCGGCCTCTTTGTTCTACCGGCTTATGTGGCTCTTTCCGTTCTTGCCACACGTGCAGGCGCACGGCTGCCACCGGCGCGCCGACTCGCTGCCCCGGCTACTTTCCCAACAATGCAGCCCAAGTACATGCAACCGCCCAGCAAACTGGTTTGCTTTGGCCTCTGGCAAGGGGTAGAACCCACCCAGCGGCTCACATATGCCACAGAGGGCTGGCCAGAGGCCACCAACCAGACGCCGCAAGACGCTGAGCTTTACCACCGGCGGGGCCCATGGCCGGAGTTTGGCTTTTCTTTTCTCCGCAGCTGTTGCAATTAGTCTGGCCAAAGTCGTGGCCTAACGGTGAACAATATGCAGTCGCCGCTCTTCATAACTACCAGCG
>JBAMCP010000065.1:0-15936 GCA_037075105.1 Lissocephala sabroskyi | reverse complement strand
CTGTTGCAATTAGTCTGGCCAAAGTCGTGGCCTAACGGTGAACAATATGCAGTCGCCGCTCTTCATAACTACCAGCGATCCGTGCCCCTCGCCTTGGCTGTTTTAATCGTATCAGACTCGTGAGATTTATACCGATAATGTCGGCTTGGATGATAGATTACAGAGTTGGAGTGGCTGCTGGAGAGAGTTCCTTTTCAGCCAGACGATTCGTGCAGCTTCAAGATGTTTTGGGGCTCTGGGTGGGAACCATTGCGGCTTCTCTGAAAGCCCGTCTAATGGGGTTTCTGTGTTCGGTTGAATTAATCAAAAATGTGTGTTTTGTTTTTACAGATTAATTGCCGCTGAATCTTGTACAATCTTTTTGGTAAGTCGAAGGAATTTTATAGACAGTTACGCAATTATTCGGTAGTCGAGAAAATGAGAAAGGGAAGTTTTCTGGTTTATAAAAAATAATTTAGAAGAATCTTCTTAATGACAGTTTTATTTTATGATTCGTTCTCTATTTAACAAGCTCAGTTTTTTTTTTTACCAAGGCAGAAATACATGATTTTTAAGGGCTTCAGGGTTAAAGAAAAAAGATCTCGAGTCTCGGGCTAGAGAAATACCAATGCAATATATTTTTGCGTAATCTTTTAAATGGGTTTTCCAATCTCTAGAATCTGCAAAGCTTCGCTCTTTAAAGAGCCAACGAGAACTTCTTCAGACCCAAGCTGTGCTCCTCGTTTCATTGGCAATAAAAAGAGTATCCAATGTGAAATTCCGACGCGATCGATTGGCGGCCACCATCACCCGTTGGAATTCCCGTTTGCCGCCTGGTGGCTCGCCGACTTGGCGGCACCAAAATTGAAGGCCCCACCATGTCGACTTACAGCTTAATCACCTGTCGGGCCATCAGCCACTTGCTGCCTTTTATGCCGGGACTCCGCCACCGCCACCGCCACCGTCTGCTCTGCGTAGTGTCATGGGGTGGACCATTTTTGGGAGCAGTACCAGCGGCGGGCGGTACCTTTTTTGGGCAGGTAGGCGGTTGCCCGCAATTTCTATACAATTCAAAGAGTCGTGAGTGTGCAGCGCTTACATCAGCCTGATTGACGGTGATGGGTGACGAGAAAGAGCCGTCCGGGTAGGTGGCTGGCTGGCTGTCAATTAGCACTGGGCCTCAACGGCTTCATTACCATCAATTGAAAAATCATTGGCCCGACGGGGCACGCAAATTCAGTGAGAAAATGTCAGGGACTCGGCGCATTTCCTTGGTTGATTTGCAGTCGTCGTCGTTGTTTTCGTCATGTAAAGCGCCGCGCAGAGACAACTTAAGTAGCTTGAATTATGAGACAGTCCCGTCGTCAGTCAGTCGGAGAAAACAAGAAAACAACGCGGCAACGACAGCGACAACTGCCGACGACTGGGCAAATTGTGGGCAATCATCGCCAATTTGCAAGGCAAACGCAGCAAACGCCCGAGAAGAAAGTCGATTCTGTTCTGAGTCTCCTCGCCTTGCGAGCACCTTGAATTGCCCACTGCACAGATGCAGTCGCGGAGTTGGGCAGCCTCGAGGTCTTGGGCTCGGCTTATCCCGGTTAGTTGATCAGTGGCCGTCCCCCTTGCTGGGGTCGTGGGGGCCACGTCTGTTGGGGTTTTTTATTTACCTTGTCTGGGGGGAACTTTGTGAGCTTGACTCTCTGTACATCTGTCTGGTGGTCGGTTTGTCTGTTTGGCTTTCTGTTTGTTTGTTGATTCTCCAGGTTGCTGATTTTTTTGTCGCCTTTCGCTTGTGCTTCGCAGCTCACTCGGTGTGTGTTTGGGTTTATTTATTTCAATGATTTCATTTTTTGCGCGCAGGGGAACTTACAACAATTTTTCACTTCTCCGAATCACGAAAGTCTTATTGCTTTTATTTACTGAAATGTCGAATTGCCCGCTTTGCCGGGTTGTCGTTGGTGATTAATTTACATCAGCATGGACCTTGTTTTACATCAACTCAATTCAAGTTCACTGTCACTGCTTCGCGAAGGGCTGTCATAAGCAATTAAAGACCACAAGACCGGAAAGTACAGTCTGCAAGGAGGATAAAAGTCGTGGGCGCCAATGATACTCCACAGTTCCCAATAACCCCAGACTTTAGAATAGTATTTTTCTCTATAGAAATTATAGTTTTTTTTGTGTGAAGTGGTTTGTCGAAAACAGGTTGGGCTTGGGAGTCTTTTCTTGACTTGATCGGCTTAAAAACCGTTTATGGAACCCAAGCTGCTTAGATGACTCAATCTGCGGCATAGAACCCATCAAGGTCTGTAGTTCTCCGACTTAAGTATCCAAATATACGGCACTCTCAGCTGGCATCTTTGATATTCGATAGCTTTAAACTCGTAACACAAAACCCTCTTTTCAAATTGAGTCCCTTTCGAATTCAACTTTCAAAAAGAGCATTGAATTTTTCGTCCCATGACTGACATTTGATCCTGCCCGCCCCCAAACTCTAATTAGCTTCCACAAAGGTTTATTGTCATTGCAATTGCAATGCCCCAGAAACGGGAGCCCCTGCAATTACCTGATTAGCCCAACTGAGTCAGGTCTCCAATGACCGCCGTTTATCAGGCAATCTGAAGAATGCAAAGGCAGCAGGCCATTTGGCATGCAACGCGGATTAATGTGGAGCGCACGGAACCCCGGGGATGCGTAGGTGTGGATCGGACCTAGCCCTGGGCCAGTTTAATTGATGATGACAACCAGCAAGCAGATAGCCGAGTTGCTAGCCCAATTATATAATTGCTGGGGCCGCCGGGGGGATGGGTGTTGACACAGTCGCTGCCTGGACTAATTGAGGTTGATAGTCAAAGTCTGGATGGGCAGTGCATGCAGTTTAATCTTGATGTTCTTGATGATGATGACGATATCGTCAAACCGACATTTCTGGGTCACAAACACACTCGGCCCGGCCGCTGTGCTGAGTGAATGAAATTAAATTGCAAGCCCAACTTTGCTCCTCTTCTGGCGATGACATCGTTCGACAACATTGACACGCATCTTGACAGAATGTAACCAAAAATAGCTAGGGGAAGCACTTAATGTCCCAGAACCGAGAGGGCTTTCCTAAGCCTGATAAGCGATTATTTCTGGCCTCCGTGGAAATCGCCATCAGCCCGCTTGACTTTAATTGACCTCGCCGGAGTCTGATTGCTGGTGCGTCTTCCTGGAATTTCTATGATTTGCAAACTATTTGCATGGAAATTATTTCAATGGCGCCAGGCTCTGTCGTCATTCTGTTACTGAGTCAGAGGAGCGTGTGTGGGGCATGACGGCATGGATGCCATCGATGGGTGGTGAATGGGCCGAGCCGCGTTGGTCAGTTGGTCTGAAATTTAAGCAAATTTGTGGAGGGGCTGACCTCATTTGCCGGATATGCGGCGCGGCCCGGCAAATAAAATAAATTGATAGAAATTGAAAGTGACACTGCAAAAACAACAACTTTTATTCTGATTATAACAAATTGCAAAAGTGCACAATTCTAGTCTGTCTGTGCGTGGGCGATGAGCCAGAAACCCGGAAAGTTCCCCCAAAAAAAGTATCTTCTTGCTTTCCTTTCTCTACGCTCTACGCAATGCAAATTGCCAGTTAATTACAACCAAACTCGCAGGGCGTGGCAGCCGGAAAACGCCCCAAAAAGGGCTCAAATAACCCACAGCTCAAAGGGCCAGCGCAGTTCGTTGTTTGTGTATGCAAAGTGCCCTAAAAGGCTGTTTAAAATTGTCCAAACACAAGAGCAAGGCTGGCCGGGGTGTTGGCTGTTGCCAAGGAGCGCCAACGTTTGGCAACAGCGGGTTAATTTCTCAAATCATTTGCGGGCCCCCCCTGCCCCACATGGCGTATGAGTTGTGTTTGTCGTCGCCGTTGTCACTCTGTCATCTTCAGGCCTCGGAAACGCTGCGGTCGGGCGGGGCAGAGGATTTGCGGTCCCAGGAAACACGCATTCGAGGGGGGCGGGCAATGTTGAGAGATAAACAAACACGAGCGCACATTAAGCATGTTTATGTGGCCGCCACCCAACCAACGGCAAGAAAGCAGGCGAAACCAACCAAGATAACTAGACATGCATAATTGTATCTGTATCTTAAAGATACATAATAAGCGCGGCACGCGATATCCAAGCACATGGCAGTCATTTACTGGAGCGCATCATTAATTCCCCCCTCAATGCTGGGCGGCTTGTAGGCTGCCCAAGGTCCCTCCAGCCCCCCGCCTGGCCGTCGTCCTTCTTCACGCTTCGGCTTCACTTCCAGTTGACGTAACCCGATGCCTTCCCCAGCCGAGCCTGTCAACGAGGTGCTAATGGCGTTGGCATTGAAGTGCTGCCGTTGTTGGCCGCGTTGTCTGTACAACCAGCCGTGACTGTGGCTTTGATGTACAGTTAGCTGGTGGCCGGCAAACCGCAGCGTAAGCATCCAGTTTGGTCCACGGCGAGTGCAATGATTTATAGCGCGCCCGGTCGCTGATAAATGCTGAGGCCAGAAATTTGCATTTCTTGCTTCTTCTCTTTCATATTTTTCTATACATTTTAAATTTGCTTGTTGTTCTTTCACCCAACCGCAATGCATTTTGATTAGCGAGGTTAGACAAGGTTCTTTTTCTGGCTGGCTGGGTTCGACAATATCCAAGCCACGAATGAGAAGCAGAAGAACTCAAAGTTCAGCGAAATTCACTTAAAGCGTCCAAGTTTTTTTAAGGTAATTAGCAGCCTCAAAAGAGGGAAAGATAGGAAGTAAAATTTTATAAATAAATATTTTAAATTCCCACAGAAATTAAGTCTCTACAAGCAGACAAATTCCCTAACAAGATAAAACTCTCTATAGGGTCTTCTAAGATCTTTAAAGTTCCACAAAATACACGAATGGGGTTTATAAGTGTTCTATGAGTTCCAAGCCACCGAATGAGAAGCAGAAGAACTCAAAGCTTGGCGGGATTTACTGGAAACGTCTAAGTTTTTTTAAGGTAATTGGCAAAAGTAAAATTCTAGAAATTCTTGTCTCCTCAAGCAGACAAGTTCCCTAAATATATTCAGCTCTCTACAGGGTCTTCGAAGATCTTTAAAGTTCCACAAAATACACGAATGAAGGAACATTTGATTAAAGAGGTTCATAAGTGTTCTCGTGGGTTGAAAGCGCTTTGTTTTCTTCGCTATTCTTTGCCCGCCAATTTGCAGTGGGCATTATTTTTCTCCTTGGAAAATGATTAACTGAAACGTCGGTCGGTCGGCTTTGTGAAAAACTGGCACGCAATTCTCGCGTAATTGTGACCATAAACGGGGCCTAAGTCGTTGCCAAATGTTCTCCGAGCTGTCCAGTGTCGTTGCTCAAATCCCCGCCAGTGATAGGTGATTTGTGGCGATTCCGATGCCGTCATATGAGCTGTCGATGCCGGCTGAGGGGTCTAGGCAAATGGGACGGCCGGACGAGTGCATAAATCTCCGAATTGATTACAAATCGATGTAGAGGCAGGCGGCAGAGGCAGACAGCATCAGACTCATTGACATTACGTCACAGTCACCTTGAAATGGCGTTGCTGGGGGGCTGCTGGGAGTGTGGGTTTGGCGGTCGTTTCAAACGTTCTGGGCTGGTGCCGCGCAGAGCCCCCTGCCTATTAATTATTTGAGGCAGTCAATTTGAACATGGCAATGAATTCTGTATGCCCCCTCTCGATATAAAACTGCGGCGAGAACGCTGAAGCGCCACACAAAACCAGTTCAGTTGCCGTTTTCGAAGCTCATTTTTGGCGGCAAAATGAGGCACCAGCACGTGGTCGACTGGATAGTTGGCTGGCTGGCTGGCTGGCTTGT
This sequence comes from Lissocephala sabroskyi, assembly GCA_037075105.1. Lineage (NCBI taxonomy): Eukaryota > Metazoa > Arthropoda > Insecta > Diptera > Drosophilidae > Lissocephala > Lissocephala sabroskyi. The sequence continues at coordinate 10,109 of JBAMCP010000065.1, read as the reverse complement.
TGGCTGATAAGTACCGGTTTCTGAGGCGAACCATAAATTTCGAATGCGAAACTCTGCTTGCCTTTGTTGTTGCCCCCTCCGGTCGATGACGTAGTCCGGCCCAGAACATGTGGCCGCAGCGATCCGCTTTCAAACGGCCCGTGACCAATTGGGCAACTGCGCAGTCGCAACAGAGGCACCTCCACTTCTGCGTTTCTGGCCCTCTGGCGGCGGCCGGTGGGGTCAACGCTTTGAGGAGTTGATCTAGAAACTCTTAAGTGGCGCACGCCGCTTGGCTGCCAATAGAAAATCATTTATTAATTTATTAATTTGAATTTATTTCTTTAGCCACCCCACAAGAATTTCAAGTGCCCAAAAATCAATTATCAATGGGGCGTTTCCCAGTCTCCCAACTGCCACTGCCACCCACAGCCTGGGGCATGCCTGCTATTTGGAATGGCAGCTGCCAATTTATCGTTAATGTCCATCACCAGAAATTAATCTGTACATGCGGAGGAATGTTTTCGGGGAATCCATCTGGAAATTTCAATAGTCCAATTTAAATTCTTCAACGAACAGCTTTGATTTTTAGTGGCCATAAAAAAGCGCTAAAAATTCGCATGTCATAAAATTTCTCTGGGTTTGAAATGTGACCAGATGGAATTTGCTTAAAGATCTTTTGAGATTCCCCTTCAGGCCTCTGTGGCATTTTTCGTTCAATTGAAAGTGACCTTCGTTTTAGACTCGATATCAAAAGCGCCGATGTCAGTGGCAGAAATTCAATTTAAATATTTAATTACTCAAAGGAAATTTGTTTGCTGGGCGGCTGTGAATCAAATTAGAAATAAATTAAAACAAATTATGAAATGCCTGCATTTTGACTGCCTGTTTTTTTGTTAATCATAAAAAATGCATGGAAATGTTTATTTAATTTTGTTCACGCTTCGTTTTTTATGAAAATAAAAACGGCAACCGAATTGAAATTGATGAGAAATTTATTAGGTATTACGAATTAATGGATTTCGAGCTCATTTGTTAGAAATTTCGCCGCTTTTGTTCCACTAATTTTATTTTAATTAAAAGTTTAAATTTTGATTTCCTTTGTCTCGGAAAAGTAAACAAATATCTCTATATCTAAACAGGTTATGCTAAAAAAAACTGGCTTTGTTTCCAGAGGAATTAGTTAATTTCTCACTGGGCTTCTAATTAAGGCAACTGCAGTTTTGAATTTTACCCGTGCGAATACACGAAATTCAAGTCGCTGCGATCACATGAGAACCGCAAAATGTTAAACGATTTGCAACACCCCAACGAGAATCAATCACCGCAGGTGGCAATTAATGAAAAATGTCGATACCCCAAGCCGCCGTGTTTACTCCGGCAAAACAAAAGAGCCACCGTCACATCTCGTCAATTTAATAGCCTCGGTGGCGACCGGGCCTCCCTATCGGCCCCACAATTCATCACACAAACCGATCGATTGATCCATTAAATTAATTGAGTGTAGTGTAAACGTTTGGCCAACAAAGCAGCCACCTTCCCGCCCCCAGCGCAGGCGCTGGTGTCGCCGCCATCACGTGCCACACGTGCAAGCTGCATTCGATTTAATGGGCAGACCGGGGGGTGGACAGACGGCTACGGTCAGATAGCTGGCCGGTCTGCCGCTAACGAGGACTGCAGACGGCCTAATTGATGCAGTGGCGGCTGGCGAGATGCAAATGCGTCGGCAAGTCGGGGCGGCGGCTACCTGACGATGGGGGTGGCTTGGCAGCGGCGAAGCTTTCTGGCTATTGACAAATCTTTGCCAATTAGCAGGCCAGACGCTGACGAGTCAGCTGTCCAAATAGAACGCAATACAATTACTTGCCGGGGGCGGGGGGAGGGTCTTTAAAAATCCAAGCCAGCAGAATTAGCACCTTGATTTCGTGTGAGGCAAAAAGAAACACAAGCAAAGCAAAGTTGCCGGGGTTAGAGCACGAAAAGGGGAAAGAAGACAAACAAAAATTTAAAATCGTGACACACACACCGAAAATCTTTCGATTTCTATATAAAGAGTGCAAGATAAACAAGCCGAGACTTAATAACAAAAAACAAACTCAAGCCGATTTGCGGGGGACGCCAACTGAAGCTTATAAATTAATTGACGCAGGCAGATGAGATCTGGGTTCCCTTTCATACAAAATACATAAATGTGGGCATTTCATTTGAAATCTTATAGATTTCTAGGAAATCTAATGGAGGTTTTAATTGACAAGTCTTTGAGAGGTAATTAGGTACCTGAAAATAAGGAATACAAGTATGAAAAAGTTTGATTATCAAGAAATCGAAGATGTTCTTTGGGAGGTTCAGTTTGGAATTATAATATTTTTCAAGCTGCTTTTAAAATAACAAATTACAAAGTGATCTATAATAATATTTAAATCTTTCAATTTTAAATAAGTTAAAGGCAGCATTATAAATATTTTATCAATCTTAATATTGGATTTAACGACTTACTTTTGTCAAGAAATATTTTCCAATTTCGAGGTCTTTGTTTCAAGCTTTTTGTACCACTTATCCACTTTGTTAGGGGATTCATTATTCAACGTACCTTTCAAATTTTAAAGGGAGAACGTCATCTATTTAAAGAATTTTAAAAGCCTTCGGTCTGCCATTCTTCAAGCCGTCCCTGGCCTCCAATCCCCTTTGGTCATCAGGGTATTTAAAAGTCCGCATGACGGAGAACCGGAACGGGGGCCCGGCTCGTTTTGTATCTTGTTACTTTGACGCTGGGCGCTTTAATTAAGTTAACAACTGTTTTGTTTTTGTAATCCAACTGCAGCGGCAACAGCACGGGTATAATTTTTTTTAACGCTCTTTCCTTTGATTTTGTTTGGTTGGGTTTTTTTTTTTTGGTTTTCCGTCTGGCCAACATTAAAAAGACCGCCTCATGCGGCAAAGCGCTTGGCGGTCGGCCGGTTGGCTGGCTGAGCGGTCGTTTCGGTTGTTCAATGCGGGGCCGGGCCGAGTGGGCGAGATGGCGTTGACGGGCGGTTATCAGCTGGTGCCAATCTAATGAGCAATTACAAAAAATGATTAAGTCGGAGTGCACATTTGGCGGGCTGTGATTGCAATTGGCAGCTTACGGGTGGGCGGCTGGTGGGCCCAAAGAGCCCTGGCCAATTGAACTTTGAGCCCGCGCTGTTGCCTGGGGAATTCATGGAAATGTTTATTACTGATCGAGGCTGGATGACTGGACTGGCACACATTTTTACATCATTGCCGGCAATTGGAAAGCTGAATATCGTAATTGACTTAATTTAAATTCAAAAGCATCGATTAACACACGATCGTGTTGCAATTCTCGGGCCGTTTGGCTCTCCATTGCTGTCGGGTTAATTGAGGAAACTTTAGAAAGACTGCAAGCAGGAAAAATGCCGCGATCATTGCAAAATTTTGCCACATGCCGGGCTACTTTTACCGCAACAATTCGGGCAGCTGGCTAAAATTACTTAATCGCTTTGTCGCTGAAAAGACCGACTTGAATTGAAGAAAAGAGGTTTCCACAGCTTCTTTTTGTGTGGCGAAGGTTTGTCGGAATTTATAGTCGTCTATAAATTGCAGTTTTCCCCAGCCGCTTCCCGGCTGAGTTGGCAGACTAACAGCTTTGAAACTTTGCCAGGGACGCCGCGTTTGCCGGCTACTAAAAATGTAATTGAATTTGAGAATCTCAACCGCAAATCCGACGTGCATGGGCCATTCAAATTGATTGTATTCCCGACGGTAGTTGGGGGTTCCCACGTCCGAGTTTTAATGGCGTTTTAAACGATCTTAATGCGTTTCTAATTATTTTCTGTTTACAAGCAATCAGCGCCTTTCAACAACTTCATTCCCCGGCACCGGCAAGTGCAGTGAACTCTGTGAGAATTTTTAAAGACGTCTTCTGGGGCCGGGGAACAAATCCATTGTCACAGTCATAAAGTCAAATTGAGATGATTGGACAGGCCCTCATAATGAGAGGTTGCCTGGCTGGCTGGACAAAAACAAATGCCCTGAGTGGCTGAGGCTGACCCACGGCCTGTGCGGCCGGCCGTTCGGCTGGCTGGCTGTGCATGTGCAACACAATCGGGCGGGCAATCAGCCAAACATGTTGCAGTGTCGGCTGTGGTATGAGGGTCAGAGTCAAAGTTCAATAAAATCCAATTAAAGCGCCGTGGCAACTGCAAACTACCCATGGGTAGCCCGCAGACCTTTCACTGCATCGCGCGGCCTGTCGCCCGTAAATCTAAATAAACCAAAAAAATATTTACAGCCATAAATCGCCGGCTATAAAAACTAACCCGGCTGCTGTTCATTTGCCCGGCCAATTTAGTAAATAACAAATAGAAAAGTCAACTTTCACCTCCCAACTGCCCAACTCAATTAACCAAACTCCAGCTGAACTTAAGGGCCAAAGGTCGTTGCATTCTTATTCAATTTCCCGAGGTCTGCTATTTTTAGCACATTCATTGCATGTGCCAAATGAGGCTAACTGGGCGACTGCCCCCGGGTCAACTGGGGCCTCTTATCCCCCTGCTGGTGCGTGGGCTGGAAATGCTTGCAATTTTACGACAGCAACTTCCGGACGGTGGCTGATGGATGTGTGGGAGTTTCGACTTGCCAAGAAGCTTTTAAATATTTTAAATAGAATTTGACTCATTTCCTTTCTCCGCAACTTGCTTAACTGTTTGTTTATCTCTGCCTATCTTGTGAGCTCTCTCTGCCAGCCACTTGGCCACTTTATTGTAAGCCAAAATGCTTACCCACTCACCTGCCTCCGAAGTGGCTCTTTGCCGGGCCCTCCAGCTCATGCATAATTTAAATTGTTTCAACACATGACACTTGAACCCGTCGGAGTGGCGGCGGCTGCCGGCAGCCGGTCGCTTGGCCGGTGCGACTATCGCAATAACACATCATTTGTCAGGCAAACAAATGATGTTGCTTATAACCTTATCATCCCATATCCGCTGCAGACAGCGGGCACAATGACAACCCTGACCGTCGTTGCCGTTGCCGCATGCAGACAGGGTGATGCAGCAGTGAACAGAAGCGGAGGAGGAGCTGGCAGAGCCACCTAAGGTCAAGCACTAAGGTTACAGAGAGAAAGCCCCGACACAATGGCTGCTCCAGACGTCGAAACCGAATTGGGCGGTTGGGGCTGGCAGGTGGCCAAGTACAATGGCTGCTAATGAATAAACATGGCGAGCTGTGGACTTCCGCCCGGTAACTTTTCCATTTCTGTTTTTTGTTGCCTTCGAAAAACTGAATGAAGTTACAAAGTTACGTATACGCGCCGGCAAACAAGTGCCGAAATTTATTGACACTATGGGAATGTTCCATGTCCATCGAGCAGACAAATATGTCCAGACCGCGTCGGCCCTTCCACTCCCCCGCTGTGGTGAAGTGTGTCGGTGACATTGACGCGTCTAATGACCACCGACGCCGGCCCGCCTGGCCTCGCTCGAATAAGTTATAAAATCCTCTTCCATTCCTCTGCCTGGGCTTTGTTTGGCTCCAGCGATGCCTGCAGTGTTTATCCCTTTGAGCTTTCCATGGGCGCTGAGCAAATGTTTGCCCTTAGGACCCAGCCGAACTTCCGGCCCAGGCCGGGGACGTGTAAGGCTGGCTGGGCTTATTGTTTGCCGCTGACACGTCCTGGGCCACCAGCCAGCCGCTTGACTCACTCGCTAAGTGGGTAGAGTAATTAAAAGTTGCTGAGTCCGCAGTCTGCCGCAAAACTGTTGCTCGCCGAAAACTTCTGTTCGAGGTTTTGGCGACTTTCGAGTTAATTGAATTTGCTGAAGTCCATTTCCTTTTTTTTAACGCATTGCAGAGCATTTAACCACAACTTGGGACCCAACACCATGACGAGACGAAGCACAATCAGCCCCTGGCGCTGGACCTGCCTGGCCTCCATCCTTTTGCTCCAGTTGGCCCAGCCCAGCCTCGCGGGCACTCACTCCGTCTTCACATACAAGAATGAGCTTGGCCAGCTCACCTCGAGCACTCTGCTCTGGGAGAGCTACGATCCCCTGGACGCCAAGCAGCTCCAGTACGCAGTCGATGGCGGCAAATACACCAGCCAGGAGGAGAACTACCCAATCTACGTCTGCCGGGTGACCATCGACGGCGTGCACACCTCGGGCAACACCGAGAAGGTCCAACAGCGCCATGTCTGCGCCGCCGCCCACTACAAGCACGCCAAGTTCAACCAGTTCGATGTGCTGGTGAACCGGGCCCACCTGGGCAAGGTCTCCTGGCAGCCGTGGCGCCGGGTCAAGGCCGGCGTGGCGGTGGGCGCCGTTGGCATCAACAGCAACGGGTACATTGGGCGGCACTGCTCGCATCCGGCCTATCGGCTGGGCGAGGCCTGTGAGTCCCACGGAGGCGCCAACTATCATATCGGGCGCCTCGATCCGGGAGTCGGACTGGCCTCTGGCAAGATTGTGGTCTACGAGGGCGACAGCGAGAAGTACTACGACGAGGGCGAGGTGCTGGTGGAGACGGAGCCCTCTCGCTATGAGCTGCACAACATCACACTCGACAGCCTGCGCACCACCATCCGCGAGAACATCACAGAGCTGAGTGAGTTGGGGGGAGAAAAACCTTTGAATAACCTTGCATAATGATTTTATTTTAGCCAGCAGCAAACTGGAGAACACTGGGGACAAGTACAGCAAAGTGGAGACGGTGCTGTCCTATAATTTTGACTACGTTCAGTCCTGGGGAACCTACGATGGCGTGGCCCGCGGCTTGCCCACCAAGATCTTTGAGAAGGGTCCCAGTGCTCCGGCCGAGATCTACTGGGCCTTGAAGGACAGCCAGAAGCGCTACGAAACGAAGCTGGCCCACACGAAACTGAAGCCTGGCACTGCGCTGAATGTGACCCTGACCGGCACCTATGTGACCCTCGAGGCGCCCTACACCGCCAAACTCTACGCCTTCTTCTCCGGCATTGAGGAGAGCGTGTCCCGCAAGATCACCGCCGAAGTGAGTAGGCTTGAATTTGATGGTTCCTCTTAATTCTCAATAACAATTATCGGCAGGTGCGGAAAAGCTATTTGAAGGACGTTAAGGTGGACTTCAGTGACGTTTACTTCATTGAGAACGGCACTCTGGTGCCGACGACCACCACCACCTCCACCACATCGACGACGACACACGCCACCACCACCAGCACCCACGAGCCGATCCCATTGAGCGAGCCGCCCCAGGTGGTGGTCGAGCATGTGGGCGACAAGTTCTCCGGCCAGGATCCTCTGGAAACTCTCTCTGTGCAGTCGTCCAGCAACGAGGCTGTGGTCCCAGAGAACATCGAGGACATCGGCAAGTCCACCCAGTCCAATGTGGCCAAGGCCGGCATCGATTTCCGAACCAACAATGCTGCAGCCTCCGCCACCACAGCCACGTTATTCGCGCTTCTGGCGGCCTGCGCGCTGAATCTGTAGACGGTGTTGGGTGGCCCCGCCCAGTCGGGAGTGCAGTAATTAGTGTAGCATATAAAAATTATTGTTGTTGTACCTGTTTTTACCCGTCTTTGGAAGCGAACGTGACACGCGGAAGGATCGAGAATGTCGGACCACACGGCGAATGAAACTGAGATGCGAGAGGAGATTTCAGCACATTTGGAGGAGAAGCAGAGAAAGCAAAATCAGATATTTTTTATACTCTAAACCTTTGGCTTCTTCTTCGACTATTGAGCCCCGAATCGAGAATCCCAATAGCAATAGAACACACACATTCCTAGAAAGAAAACACGAAGCAACAAAATCTCCAAGAAAGAACAAAACTGAGAACAAGAATTCAATCAAAAGTAAAGAGAGGAAAAAGCAAACATCGGAGCCCACTTAAGGCGCTGACGAAGTTGAATTGATTTACAGCGTTTTTTTTTTTTATTTTGCAAAACGGAAGGTTTTATTTTTTGGCTTGGCTTCTTTTTTATTAGATCAGTAAGAAACCTCCCCAAACAATAAGAATGTAGCAAATAAATAAAGCAAATGACGACCATGAAAACGATGATGCAAATGGTAAAGTTGATATTAAATGTATGTATGTAAAACATAAGTATGTATATGTAACTTTAAGTGAGACACTCCAAATATGTAAATTAGTAGTAACTCTTTTTTCTATCCGCTTTCCACTCCGCGCCAACTTTTTGTTTTATTTTTCAAACGCATTCTCTTATTCCTCTTGAGTTTTACATATCCCAGATTTTGTTCGCCAAACACTCAAAACCGGACATTTATCTTTTTCCCTTAAAAAAGATGACCTAAAATAAAAGCTTGTAAATTCAAAGAACTCAATTCTCTTTTCAGTTAAATTCTAAACTCTTTTATCACCTGGTTGGGTTTGGTTTCGTTTGACATTTAAGGTCGGGTATTGGAAATATTTAGGAACCCAAGGCCAGCAAGAACCCAACTAATCCAGCTGTTTAAACTGGTTTGTTTAATTGGCCCGTTGATTTTGAAAATATGCGAGCAAGTTTAACTGGCCGATTATCTCATGATCGCGGGATTCGATTAAATATTCAATATTTGGTTATGTAAAGTAGATTTGTGGTCTCCAGGCCCTCCACAATCGACACTTGAACGGTGTCGCTAAGCAAGCCATTATAATGAAATAAAATCAGAGATGTTTAGAGGCCTTTCCCACCGGCCAAGTATGCCAGGCACATAGCGCTGTTAACCATAAAATTATTGGCCAAGTACGGCGGGTGGCACCTGCGCGACAATTTCCACACGTTCGTCTTTATTGAATGGCAGGGAGATATTTGTATTTTTATTGTGGTCTTGGCTCAAGTGACAGGCAATTATGAGAACGACTGACAGTTGGACAGTTGAACAATCGAATGGCCCCAGCTGAAGTGCCTAAGAAAAATATTGGATTTGATCCATGAGATAAGCCCAATGGGCCGACGGCAGCGAGGGTTTTACAGCGAATTAATTGCCGCCCAGTGATTCGAACTTTGCATAAATTAAGTTCTACGGCGACTGCCATGCAGTCTGGCCGTCGTTGGCTAATTAAAATGCGAAACACGGGGATTTTGAAATATAAACCGACACTACCAGCGTCGCGTTTATTACTCACATCAATTCGGCTGGCCGACCTGCGAGACAACAAAGACGGGACCATTTCGACTTTCAAATGCGCTCCCCACCCACCGGTTCGTGGGTACGGGGCTCTGCCTTAGAATGAGTTGTATTTTTAAAGCGTGACAACACGATAAACGACTTCCAAACGGGTCCGATGCTCCATCCAATCGGATCCGATCCGATCCGGCCGGCTTGCCGGCTGTTTGCCAAATGTTCGCCGGGGGCGACAGCGCCGGACGGAATGCCTGCATTGTTTTTGTATTTAAATAACAATTGCCGGTTCCAAACGCGATCCCAGGCGATCTTGTGAGTGTGCTGACCCCTCTGGACCGAGCTGATTGTATAATGACTATTATTACGCCCGGGGCCCTGACTCGCGACAGTTCTGAGTGGGTGGAAATCAGGGCAGCGATTTGAAAAAACGACAAGATTTCGTAGGATTTTTGAATGGGCTTTTGGAGTTGTTACAGAGGAATTATAAATTCCGTAACATACAAAATCATGGAAAATTTAAGGTTCTTTGGAAATTGAAAGCAAAACTAAGGCAAACAGAAATTAGTGATTTCTCTCTCCGTCTCCCTGAAGCATAAAAAAATCTTTAAGCTGAATAAATATTTGTTTATTTTTTGGGGCTCTCCTTTCTTTCTCAAACTGATGCAGTTTATTTTCGAATTCTTTACGTAATGGATTTAGAAGATTATTAAATTTAAATGCAATCAACATTTCTTTGTTGCTTGCAGCATCTAATAAATTGAGTAACTCTGCCTTTCGATTTGGATAATGACTGTTAAGAGATGCGCGGATCGCTCCGACATCAATGAATTCAATTTTTGAACTGAACTCTATTTTTATTGAAGTGATGCGTTTTTATACATTTTTGACTTAGTATTTACTTAGGATCTTAGATTTACAAATAGCGTGTACATGCTATAAATTTACATGTATGTACCTATTTTATCAATGTTTCTCTAATCAGTAGTTCACATGTTGAAGACCTGCATACCATTTGAAGTATTTGCA